>JAUCBJ010005620.1:0-34060 GCA_032718475.1 Nemertoderma westbladi | reverse complement strand
ATACCCCCCACCCCATACCCCCTTCCCCCCCACCCCAGAAACCCTTAATTTTACATTTTTGTACAGATAGATTTACTGTGGTCCTTTATTATTGAATCTCAACAGGTTTCTTGGGACGATATTGGTGGACTAGGTGGTGTAAAAAAGGAACTCCAAGAGTTGGTTCAATATCCTGTGGAACACCCGGAAAAGTTCCTCAAGTTCGGTATGACGCCATCGAGAGGCGTTCTCTTCTACGGACCACCGGGCTGCGGTAAAACCTTATTGGCTAAAGCTATAGCGAATGAGTGCCAAGCTAACTTCATATCAATAAAGGTCTGTCTGTATAGTTCATTTAATCAAATTACTATTTACAACATTATGGTGAAATAATCGCTTTTCAGCGTTAGATGAGATAATATAAAGTATCTTGTTGTGGAAGGTGTGCCTTATAATTCTCTCATTTCACATATATCATGTCCCACGCCTACGTCACACGCCTACGTCCCACGCATACGTCCCACGCCTACATCCCATAAACCCCGTCCCACGCCTACATCCCATAAACCCCGTCCCACGCCTGCGTCCCACGCCTACATCCTATAAACCCCGTCCTACGCCTACATCCCACGCCTACATCCCACGCCTACATCCCACGCCTACGTCCCACGCATACGTCCAACGCCAACGTCCCACGCCTACGTCCCATAAACCCCGTCCCACGCCTACGTCCCACGCCTACGTCCCATAAACCCCGTCCCACGCCTACGTCCCATTAACCCCGTCCCATGCCTACCTCCCATAAACCCCATCCCATGCCTACGTCCAATAAACCCTGTCCCACGCCTACGTCCCATGAACCCCGTCCCACGCCTACGTCCCATAAACCCCGTCCCACGCCTACATCCCATAAACCCCGCCCCACGCCTACGTCCCATAAACCCCATCCCACGCCTACGTCCCATAAACCCCGTCCCACGCCTACGTCCCATAAACCCCGTCCCACGCCTACGTCCCATAAACCCCGTCCCACGCCTACGTCCCATAAACCCCGTCCCACGCCTACATCCCATAAACCCCGTGCCACGCCTCTGCCCCACGCCTACGTCCCATAAACCCCATCCCACGCCTACGTCCCATCAACCCCGTCCCACGCCTACGTCCCATAAACCCCGTGCCACGCCTACGTCCCCAAAACCCCGTCCCACGCCTCTGCCCCACGCCTACGTCCCATAAACCCCGTGCCACGCCTCTGCCCCACGCCTACGTCCCATAAACCCCATCCCACGTCTACGTCCCATCAACCCCGTCCCACGCCTACGTCCCATAAACCCCGTGCCACGCCTACGTCCCCAAAACCCCGTCCCACGCCTCTGCCCCACGCCTACGTCCCATAAACCCCATCGCACGCCTACGTCCCATCAACCCCGTCCCACGCCTACGTCCCATAAACCCCGTGCCACGCCTACGTCCCATAAACCCCGTCCCACGCCTACGTCCCATAAACCCCGTCCCACGCCTACGTCCCATAAACCCCGTCCCACGCCTACGTCCCATAAACCCCGTGCCACGCCTACGTCCCATTAACCCCGTCCCACGCCTATGTCCCACAAACCCTCTCCCACGCCTACGTCCCATAAACCCCGTCCCACGCCTCTGTCCCACGCCTACGTCCCATAAACCCCGTCCCACGCCTACGTCCCATAAACCCCGTCCCACGCCTACGTCCCATAAACCCCGTCCCACGCCTACGTCCCATGAACCCCGTCCCACGCCTTCGTCCCACATACAGCCGTTTATCCAGAGATTAGTAGTTACTACAACATCTAACTGTAGGGTAATTAATTAAACTGTGCAGGGTCCCGAGTTACTGACGATGTGGTTCGGTGAATCCGAAGCTAATGTTCGAGAAATCTTCGATAAAGCTCGACAAGCCGCTCCTTGCGTTCTATTCTTTGACGAATTGGATTCCATCGCAAAAAGTCGTGGTGGCAGTGTTGGTGACGGTGGCGGTGCTGCCGACAGAGTCATAAACCAGTTGCTAACCGAGATGGATGGTAAGTTTTAGTATAAAGACGAGAAACGGTAACAAAGGCTTTTTTTTAATGACAACAAAACAACAACTATTTTTTAGGACGGTCGGCCGAAAAGTGTTGTGCATATCATTAAGTAATTGAACTATTGCTTGTACAGTTGGTTTACCGGGTTGGAAACCATGTTGGTGTTCTGCTATTTGATTTCTAACATTTGTAATTATTATTCTACAGTCAGTTAAAATTATTGAGGTTAAGATCTTCAGCATAACTGAAGTTAGAGCTATTCCCCTATTCCCCTGTCCGGATCCGTAAGTGTACCTTTCCCTTTATACAGAATTTTTATGAAACTTTCACGCCAGCTGGAGGGTAATTTGCCCATACTTAAACATTAGTTGAGTAAACGTGTTATTTGAACTAAAAAGTAGGAGAGAGCTTCTTTTAGTATATTTTATTGTTGTTTAACATTTACATAGGCTCAATAAAATAATCCTATTGACCTGTTGTAGTTTAAGCCAGTTCGTTTCAGTAGTCTGCCATTAGAGAACAGTCAGTCAGTCAGTCAGTCAGAACAGTCATTGTTAGTCAGTATGTCTTTAACATCGAGTAAACCTGTGGATCAGCTTGATACCTCGAGTAAACCTGTGGATCAGCTTGATACCTCCAGTAAACCTGCGGATCAGCTAGATACCTCCAGTAAACCAGTGGATCAGCACGATAGCTCCAGTAAACCTGTGGATCTGGTCGATAGCTCCAGTAAACCTGTGGATCTGGTCGATACTTGTAGTAAACCAGCGGATCAGCTCGATACCTCCTGTAAACCTGTGGATCAGCTAGATACCTCCAGTAAACCTGTGGATCAGCTAGATACCTCCAGTAAACCTGTGGATCAGCTTGATACATCCAGTAAACCTGTGGATCAGCTCGATACCTCCCGTAAACCTGTGGATCTGTCTGATACCACCCAGTAAACCTGTGGATCAGCTCGATACCTCCCGTAAACCTGTGGATCAGCTAGATACCTCCAGTAAACCTGTGGATCAGCTCGATACCTCCCGTAAACCTGTGGATCTGTCTGATACCACCAGTAAACCTGTGGATCAGCTCGATACCTCCCGTAAACCTGTGGATCAGCTAGATACCTCCAGTAAACCTGTGGATCAGCTAGATACCTCCAGTAAACCTGTGGATCAGCTCGATACCTCCCGTAAACCTGTGGATCTGTCTGATACCACCCAGTAAACCTGTGGATCAGCTCGATACCTCCCGTAAACCTGTGGATCAGCTAGATACCTCCAGTAAACCTGTGGATCAGCTAGATACCTCCAGTAAACCTGTGGATCAGCTCGATACCTCCCGTAAACCTGTGGATCAGCTAGATACCTCCAGTAAACCTGTGGATCAGCTAGATACCTCCAGTAAACCTGTGGATCAGCTCGATACCTCCCGTAAACCTGTGGATCTGTCTGATACCACCCAGTAAACCTGTGGATCAGCTCGATACCTCCCGTAAACCTGTGGATCAGCTAGATACCTCCCGTAAACCTGTGGATCTGTCTGATACCACCAGTAAACCTGTGGATCAGCTCGATACCTCCCGTAAACCTGTGGATCTGTCTGATACCACCAGTAAACCTGTGGATCAGCTCGATACCTCCCGTAAACCTGTGGATCAGCATGATAAACGTCCCATGGATCAGCCTGATATACCTCCAATGGATCAGCCAATCATTGACAATAAACCGGTGGATATTGTCTATTTAGGCCAAGTGATATGTAGTATACCATCTGACACTATTGATATCTCCATTACACCAGAGTTTCCTTTGCGTGGTCCACTGGCTAGATGAACCCCGGGCATCCATACAGCAATGACCTCTAGCCAGGAGGATGTCCAGCTGATTGATAAATCCATAAAAGAATCTGTAACTGTGGGATGTAATAGATCAGCAGGCTCACCTACAACAAAATGTATAGATAATGGTAGTGGTTCTATTACAGGTACAACTGCTGCCTATCCAGATGTCCCAGCCCAGGCGAGACTGGGCATCCATACAGCAATGAACCTAGGCCGGGATGTCATTCGCACCACCACACTAAATCCTGATGCTTTGCCATTCAACCGCCCAATAGTAGAAGATCTGCAGGAGGATGGCCGCTGGCTGCTACGAAGTCCCAAACCGAGTAATAAAAAGTCTAAAGATACTATAATAACTCACTTTTTCCACCCTATTAAATCAGAAACGGTGAAAAACAAATTGAATGATGAATCCAATAAATCTGTTTATATGGTGCACCCGGACAGCTCACAGCAACCTTTATCAGGTAAGATATTAGTTCGTCTAATGCAGGAATATCTGTCAGTTTTACCTACTGACCCATTGGGACCTGTCGACCCTTTGTGGTCATCAATGGAAACATTAAATGGGAAGTCATGGATTGACGACAATGTTATTGACAGTTTTCTGTCTATAATTAGTATTGCTTTACCAAACACCGCTTCGATTATGGGTGTCCTCACAACGCTGCAAAATCCTAACTATGACAAGCTGTGTGCCATAAAGTATGCTGCACGTCATTACTTGAGTTCCTGCAAAAAAAACAGAAACACAGCTGATGTTTTTCCCAGAATGCACCAACCACCATTGGGTCTTACATGTTGCGGACACCAATCATAAAACAGTATACATGCTGAACTCTATGCCATCGTCTAATACACCATCTAAAACAACTGTCGAGATAGGCAACCTCTTGAACCACATTGACCTATACAATAGGGTGAACCAGCACCGAACGTTCGAAGAGTTTCCCCAAGCAAAATAATACATGGGACTGTGGCGCGTATGTGTGTCTGTATGTATTGGCCATTGCTCAAAATCTAAACACTGTATCTAAAATCCATAAAGACAGCACATCCTGTAGACAATGGATTAAAAACTGTCTTTCAGATATGAAGATTGTGCATCATAAAGACGTTATCTTCGATTTCATGTATGTACCAGGGTTTAATGATGAATTTGGTGATATTGATGGGGACAATGGAACCTTAGATGACAATACACCTCAACCGGCTCCAGCTGGCTTTAGTGAACTGTGTGGAATTCTGCAGCATACACGAAAAGATGCAATAAATATTCTGTTGAGAAACCACCAAGAAGAGAACATGATAATTCGACAACAATTATTCGACTCTCTGCAGAAAATTATGTCCCCACTACAGTCAGTAACCCTAAAACTACAACACCGCTCAGCTGCCACTCCTCTAGCAACAGACATATTTGAGCTTATATGCTGTCTCTCAACAGGGGCTATCTCAAAGGCCTGCCGTAGACACTTACGGAAGGTTGACTCGAATACAACGGGGATCACTTTAGAGGGCATTAGGAATGACCTCATTACAGCTGTTTCCACATTGCAGGCACATCTTGGCCTCATCGAAACTGAGAATTGTTCCTTAAAAGAGAAATATGGAGATTTCCAAGATGAACTTAGTATAGAATGCCACCAACGAATGATCTTGGAACAAAAAATTACTAGGCCAGAAGGACAACTGCAAGCATGTGAACCTTCAGGTCGAAGCAGTGGGGAAATGACTGGCAAACGAAAGAAGACTCAAGTAGGCTCCCAAGACGAGTACCTTATCATTGATTCTATATCAGCAGGGGAAAGCACACCAACCAATCCAAGAGATCAACCTCACCACGGCAATCATGATGCCAAGCCAAACGATTTGGACTGGTCCATCACTTCCAGGCGGAGAAGTTATCAAAGAAAGGATTTTTCTGCTGGTTGCCCTCCCAAATTGGTGGGACAAACAAACAACAGATTTACCCCTCTACTCCCAGATGAAGCAGACAATGCAGCTACAATTTCAAATTCACAGTACTTAAAGGCAATTCCAAATCAGCTTTATGCAAAGCAAGTTACTGGTTCAAGGATTGAGAACTCAAGCTCTAGAACAAATAATCGTAAATCAACAGGGTTGAACTGGGTACACATAGACACTCCAGTCCTGCCAGAAGTATCAGGCATCATAGATCATCATAGATAGCATCATATCATCAACAAGCAACACGAACCTAATGAATTAAAACAGGGCTCAAACAAACAGAGCTGCTCCGAACAATTATCAAAACAAACAACTGTCTTTATCAGCGGTGTGCCATTTGAGTACTCTGAGGATGATATAGTTGATTACTTAAATTATCATCGTATAACTACCCACCGTATAACAACACGTAATTCCAGAGACTCTGGGAATATGAAGATATCAGTGGATTCAGGGATCGGTGATAATCTAAAAGTACCTGGTTTCTGGTCAAGAGGAATAACATGTCGGGACTGGATCTACCATCCTCGACATATCCACCAAGTTAACCACCACATGGAGCAAAGTGATCAGTACCACAATGCAGTCAATTCAGGGTATAGAGATAGACCGCAGGCCCACCAGCCCTTTCACCAAGACTAACACCGCTGAATGTGGTTTGGAAGAACAGCTGCGGTTGTGCACTTTTAATACCCATGGATTTGCGGCAAACTCTAAATACATTGCTGAGCTCTTAACCAGCTGTGATTTTCTAGGCCTCCAGGAACACTGGCTCGTGACATGGAGTGCAAAGAATCAATGTGTCAACTGGATGCCAACTTCAACTGTATATATTTAGTAAGCCACTTAATGGGAAATCCTAACCGTATACGTGGTGCAGGTGGTGTAGCCATTTATATGAGGAAGGTTAAAGGGAATAGTTTCAGTGAAGTGAAATCTGGAGATAATATTGTTGGCGTAATTGTAATTGCTCATCTTCACTCCTCAAACGAGCCATTTTTAATTCTTTCAGTCTATGCCCCAGATTCGGGAAAACCTCAAGAAGTCTACGATGAGTTCCTGGGCTGCCTCTATGGGTTACTGGAGCAGTATTCAGCATGCATCCCCATCACCCTCACTGATGCCAATGCTGATCTTGGTAGTCTACAGGGAAACAGATTCCTCTCTGAGAAACCATCATACAGAGGTCGGATTCTTAACTCTTTTCTAAATGATAATAATTTAAGGGCCATTGATACTCACAAGCAGTTCACAGGGCCAGTTACAACGTTTTATGGACACAACGGTGGTCAGTCATATATTGACCACATATTGACTCCAATGTTAAACATGGTTTTGATAAAAGATGGCTGCATATATGAAGAAGATCCTAGTAGTAACTACTCAGATCACGTACCAGTAATTGCGACATTTTCGGTTATGTTCAACAATGACCATTCAGGGCAGAAGGTGAAGCCAACCACAAGGAGGAAAATCATGAAATTTAACTGGGCAAAAGCAACTGAAGCCAAAAAGGAAAGATATAAAGTTGCTGTTGACACACTTCTATTAGAGAATATCCATAAAATAAAATATGAACTAGGCGGAAAACCTCCTACTGCAAGTCTCGATGGTGTGATGGAGAACATACAGTCTGCAATTCATGATGCTGCAATTCAGAATATTCCAGTAGCAAAGCGAAAGACTGGAATAAAAAACATAAGAATTCGGTCCAAAATTCTACACCAGAGTTCGAAAACAACACAACAATTGTACCAACTATGGAGTGAAGAAGGAAAAGGCAATGAACACCCCCTTGCTACAGTGTTCAAGGAGTCAAAACGACGTACAAGGCGGATCAAATATTTTCTCTCTAAAAACTCAGTCGCACAATCAACACGTAAATGGGCCAACAAATTCAACTCAAATCCGAAATACTTTTGGGCAAAGGTAAATAAATCAAACGGAAATGGTATACCTCCCTCGATGGAAGATAAGCTGCGCGATAGTTATGTGAGAAACTTTTCCATCAATGCCTCCAAGTTGAGTGATGAACTACAGACTGACATGGACTTGGCATGTGCAAACTCAGTGGTGCCACAAATATCCTCACTGACAGTGAAGAGAGCAATTGCAGCACTATCTACGGGGAAAGCCCCTGATAACTCTTCGCTCACTATTGAGCATTTGCTACATTTGAATCCAGAGCCAATATGTGAAATCTTAGCAATTGTGTTCAACCTCCCCTTCATGCTGAAGAAAGTTCCTAGTATATTTGGACATTCGGTTCTGACAAGCCTCTATAAGGGCAAGCATCGGGATGTTTACTCTCCTAAATCGTATCGCCCAATATCATCAATCAGCATTTGGGCCAAATTTTTTGAACATGTTGTGCTGAAGAGCTTCCTTAGCAGCATAGATCTCCATGAGAACCAGACAGCCTACCGTAGTCACATTTGGGTCTGATGTAGTCATTGCAACGATGTTAGAGTGCATTGAGCATCTGCAGATGAAGGACAAGTCAGTATATCTCTGTCAGCTTGATATAGAGTCAGCATTCGACAATGATGACTATAACGTTCTGGGCTGCAAAATGCTGGAGTGTGGAATAAACCCTCACATTGTCGCTACTGTCCTTAACTATTACACCAGAAGCCTCTATTTTCTCAAGTTTGGCAGTGATGTAGATGCTATAGGCATCCATGTTTGTAGAGGCCTGAAACAGGGATCACTCCTCTCACCAGTCCTCTTCAAAATGATCTGTGCAGCTTACTCTACATTGGGCGCTATGTTAGCAACGCCACACTGGAGCACCTTATGAGCATCAATGGCTTATCAGTGGAAGCGATGCGACAAGCGGTGGGAACCATGGTGCGAATTATAGATTGTCCCAGCAAGGCTTTACAGGGATCGTTTATTAACTGCTCTGTTGCTAGTCTCGATGGAACCTCTGGGTCACGGTATCGGGGAGTGCTAAACTCTTTTTTAAGAGCGCTATCTATCTTTCCCCTTCCACAGCTTGAGTCACTATTGATGTACCGCTATGACAAGAAGTCCCTGACGAATCGTATCTCGCACGGACCAGCATTGACTGGTGATATGGCCAAGGCCAGCTTTATCGAAGAAACATTTAATCTTAGAACATTGAGTCTCACAGAAAAAAGAACCAGAATTAGGGACTACTTCGGTATTGTGTAATACACTGTGTTCCCTGTGCAGTATTAATGACTCTGCATCATTTGGAAGCAGAGCAAACCCCGAGGTCATAATTCTTTTTTTTTTTCATTTGCATCCATCCATGGCTATTTTAACTGCTTTGTTCTTCCTTTTAATTTGAATATATTGTATCCTATATTTTGTATCACTGGTGCAGTGTGTGAAACTTTGTTCGCTTTTTATTTCTTATTAACGTGCAGCTAACTTTTTTTTTTTACTGTTGTCGGCTGGGTCCGAATTAAATGAATGAATACTATAGTCAAATTCTATAATAACAACGACACGTTGATGTTTCCGCAGATGATTAGTTTCCACTTTGATGGTGGGGAGGATCTCTGGTATAATATCAGCGTATCGTACATATACCAGGTCTATCACACTCTCACCCTGGGGGAGATGTGTGTTGGCAGCAAGTCTGTAAGTGGTGTGGCTGAAAGAATCATAAACCAGTTGCTTATACTTCGATTTTATGTTTATAATGTTTGGTTTTTAAAATAAACAGTTATCCGAGCCTTGCATTCACTTGGCTGCGTGGCCAGGGTGCATAGCCTTGCATCCCTAAATATTAGCCAATTGAGCACAAGTTTCCTCTGTGGAGTATTATACAGTAGTTAGGGGGGGACCGCAGACCGCACTGGAATAAAGTCTGGCCTAACGGCTGAAGAAAACTTTATCCTTCTTTATTTCTAACGTTTTTTTTTATTTCTTCCAGGAATGTCTCACAAAAAGAACGTGTTTATAATCGGAGCGACAAACAGACCTGATATCATCGACTCAGCTATACTGCGACCGGGTCGGCTAGATCAGCTGATCTACATTCCGCTGCCAGACGAGGGGAGTCGTACTCAGATTCTAAAGGCAAACCTAAGGAAGAGTCCCTTAGATAGAGATGTTGATCTATCTTACATAGCAAAGGTAAGGAAGAGTCCCATTAATATAGATTTTGATCTATCCTACATAGCAAAGGTAAGGAAGAGTCCCATAGATAGAGATGTTGATCTATCTTACATAGCAAACCTAAGGAAGAGTCCCCAGATAGAGATGTTGATCTATCTTACATAGCGAAGGTAAGGAAGAGTCCCATAGATAGAGATGTTGATCTATCTTACATAGCAAAGGTAAGGAAGAGTCCCATTAATATAGATTTTGATTTATCCTACATAGCAAAGGTAAGGAAGAGTCCCATAGATAGAGATGTTGATCTATCTTACATAGCAAAGGTAAGGAAGAGTCCCATAGATAGAGATGTTGATCTATCTTACATAGCAAAGGTAAGGAAGAGTCCCATAGATAGAGATGTTGATCTATCTTACATATAGTGAAGGTAAGGAAGAGTCCCATAGATAGAGATGTTGATCTATCTTACATAGCAAAGGTAAGGAAGAGTCCCATTAATATAGATTTTGATCTATCCTACATAGCAAAGGTAAGGAAGAGTCCCATAGATAGAGATGTTGATCTATCTTACATAGCGAAGGTAAGGAAGAGTCCCATAGATAGAGATGTTGATCTATCTTACATAGCAAAGGTAAGGAAGAGTCCCATAGATAGAGATGTTGATCTATCTTACATAGCAAAGGTAAGGAAGGGTCCCATAGATAGAGATGTTGATCTATCTTACATAGCAAAGGTAAGGAAGAGTCCCATAGATAGAGATGTTGATCTATCTTACATAGCAAAGGTAAGGAAGAGTCCCATAGATAGAGATGTTGATCTATCTTACATAGCGAAGGTAAGGAAGAGTCCCATAGATAGAGATGTTGATCTAACTTACATAGCAAAGGTAAGGAAGAGTCCCATAGATAGAGATGTTGATCTATCTTACATAGCAAAGGTAAATAATGAAGAGTCCCATAGATAGAGATGTTGATCTATCTTACATAGCAAACCTATGGAAAGAGTCCCATAGATAGAGATGTTGATCTATCTTACATAGCGAAGGTAAGGAAGAGTCCCATAGATAGAGATGTTGATCTATCTTACATAGCAAACCTATGGAAAGAGTCGAAGGTAAGGAAGAGTCCCAGAGATGTTGATCTATCTTACATAGCGAAGGTAAGGAAGAGTCCCATATATAGAGATGTTGATCTATCTTACATAGCGAGGGTAAGGAAGAGTCCCATAGATAGAGATGTTGATCTATCTTACATAGCAAAGGTAAGGAAGAGTTCCATAGATAGAGATGTTGATCTATCTTACATAGCAAACCTAAGGAAGAGTTCCATAGATAGAGATGTTGATCTATCTTACATAGCAAACCTATGGAAGAGTCCCATAGATAGAGATGTTGATCTATCTTACATAGCGAAGGTAAGGAAGAGTCCCATAGATAGAGATGTTGATCTATCTTACATAGTGAAGGTAAGGAAGAGTCCCATAGATAGAGATGTTGATCTATCTTACATAGCGAAGGTAAGGAAGAGTCCCATATATAGAGATGTTGATCTATCTTACATATAGTGAAGGTAAGGAAGAGTCCCATAGATAGAGATGTTGATCTATCTTACATAGCGAAGGTAAGAAAGAGTCCCATAGATAGAGATGTTGATCTATCTTACATAGTGAAGGTAAGGAAGAGTCCTATAGATAGAGATGTTGATCTATCTTACATAGCAAAGGTAAGGAAGAGTCCCATAGATAGAGATGTTGATCTATCTTACATAGCGAAGGTAAGGAAGAGTCCCATAGATAGAGATGTTGATCTATCTTACATAGTGAAGGTAAGGAAGAGTCCCATAGATAAAGATGTTGATCTATCTTACATAGCGAAGGTAAGAAAGAGTCCCATAGATAGAGATGTTGATCTATCTTACCAGGTACCTAGAATGTATAATGAGAAGGGATGGGTGGTTATGATTCTATATACTCTGGAACAAGATGTACACGTCACTTATTTAGTAACTATAGAGTGATTTAACTCTATTTACACAGGTAACCCATGGATACAGTGGTGCTGATCTTACCGAGATTTGCCAAAGAGCCTGTAAATTGGCCATTGGTGAATCGATTTCTAAAGATATTGAGCGGGAAAGAAGACGGGCAGCCAATCCCGAGTCGATGATGGATGATGATGAAGACCCAGTACCCAATATAACAAAGTTTGTATCCATGGAAACTAACTAACTAATTTATAATATTGGTGATTGTCTATATTATCTATAGTCCATCTGTATGAATGCCTATCTGCCTGTCTGTATGTCTGTCTGTCTGTCTGTCTGTCTGTCTGTCTGTCTGTCTGTCTGTCTGTCTGTCTGTCTGTCTGTCTGTCTGTCTGTCTGTCTGTATGTCTGTCTGTCTGTCCTTTTGTCTGTCTGTTTGTCTGTCTGTCTGTCTGTCTGTCTGTCTGTCTGTCTGTCTGTCTGTCTGTCTGTCTGTCTGTCTGTCTGTCTGTCTGTCTGTCTGTCTGTCTGTCTTTTCTGAAAATTTTGAAATTTTTTAAAATTTTTTTTCTTCTGCTTTTGTGGTTTGATAGAAGGGCTTTCACGTGGTGACATCGGTTTTCACCATTGTAATATTCCAACACAAAACATAACTTTTCAACAACATAATTTATTGCTAATATTCATGACTCTCTGTATAAAACAACGTTTTTCTCAGTTTGCCGAATTTGACAATTTCCATCACTAATTTCTCTACCACTTTTTTATTTTTCACACAATTTTTATCAAACATACAAAAATGTTCAGCATCTAGGGCTACAATCGTGTGTATTGGTTTTGTAAAATATGTCCATTTAGATGTTCAATGATCCATTATGTAACTGCTTCTCTTTGTCTACCTCAAAATATATGAAGCCCGAAATAAAGCCTGAACATACTGAAACCCCCATAAAGGGGAGAACCTATCTAAGTTCAATGGGCCAAACTCTTGGACCGAGACCTGCAACCCAAGGTTCAATGGGCCAAACTCTTGGACCGAGACCTGCAACCCAAGGTTCAATAGGCCAAACTCTTGGACCGAGAACTGCAACCCAAGGTTCAATGGGCCAAACTCTTGGACCGAGACCTGCAACCCAAGGTTCAATGGGCCAAACTCTTGGACCGAGACCTGCAACCCAAGGTTCAATGGGCCAAACTCTTGGACCGAGACCTGTAACCCAAGGTTCAATAGGCCAAACTCTTGGACCGAGAACTGCAACCCAAGGTTCAATGGGCCATACTCTTGGACCGAGACCTGCAACCCAAGGTTCAATGGGCCAAACTCTTGGACCGAGAACTGCAACCCAAGGTTCAATGGGCCAAACTCTTGGACCGAGACCTGCAACCCAAGGTTCAATGGGCCAAACTCTTGGACCGAGAACTGCAACCCAAGGTTCAATGGGCCAAACTCTTGGACCGAGACCTGCAACCCAAGGTTCAATGGGCCAAACTCTTGGACCGAGAACTGCAACCCAAGGTTCAATGGGCCAAACTCTTGGACCGAGACCTGCAACCCAAGGTTCAATAGGCCAAACTCTTGGACCGAGACCTGCAACCCAAGGTTCAATGGGCCAAACTCTTGGACCGAGACCTGCAACCCAAGATTCAATGGGCCAAACTCTTGGACCGAGACCTGCAACCCAAGGTTCAATGGGCCAAACTCTTGGACCGAGACCTGCAACCCAAGGTTCAATGGGCCAAACTCTTGGACCGAGACCTGCAACCCAAGATTCAATGGGCCAAGCTCTTGGACCGAGACCTGCAACCCAAGGTTCAATGGGCCAAACTCTTGGACCGAGACCTGCAACCCAAGGTTCAATGGGCCAAACTCTTGGACCGAGACCTGCAACCCAAGGTTCAATGGACCAAACTCTTGGACCGAGAACTGCAACCCAAGGTTCAATGGGCCAAACTCTTGGACCGAGACCTGCAACCCAAGGTTCAATGGGCCAAACTCTTGGACCGAGAACTGCAACCCAAGGTTCAATGGGCCAAACTCTTGGACCGAGACCTGCAACCCAAGGTTCAATAGGCCAAACTCTTGGACCGAGACCTGCAACCCAAGGTTCAATGGGCCAAACTCTTGGACCGAGAACTGCAACCCAAGGTTCAATGGGCCAAACTCTTGGACCGAGACCTGCAACCCAAGGTTCAATGGGCCAAACTCTTGGACCGAGAACTGCAACCCAAGGTTCAATGGGCCAAACTCTTGGACCGAGACCTGCAACCCAAGGTTCAATAGGCCAAACTCTTGGACCGAGACCTGCAACCCAAGGTTCAATGGGCCAAACTCTTGGACCGAGACCTGCAACCCAAGATTCAATGGGCCAAACTCTTGGACCGAGACCTGCAACCCAAGGTTCAATGGGCCAAACTCTTGGACCGAGACCTGCAACCCAAGGTTCAATGGGCCAAACTCTTGGACCGAGACCTGCAACCCAAGATTCAATGGGCCAAGCTCTTGGACCGAGACCTGCAACCCAAGGTTCAATGGGCCAAACTCTTGGACCGAGAACTGCAACCCAAGGTTCAATGGGCCAAACTCTTGGACCGAGACCTGCAACCCAAGGTTCAATGGGCCAAACTCTTGGACCGAGACCTGCAACCCAAGGTTCAATGGGCCAAACTCTTGGACCGAGACCTGCAACCCAAGGTTCAATGGGCCAAACTCTTGGACCGAGAACTGCAACCCAAGGTTCAATGGGCCAAACTCTTGGACCGAGACCTGCAACCCAAGGTTCAATGGGCCAAACTCTTGGACCGAGACCTGCAACCCAAGGTTCAATGGGCCAAACTCTTGGACCGAGACCTGCAACCCAAGGTTCAATGGGCCAAACTCTTGGACCGAAAACTGCAACCCAAGGTTCAATGGGCCAAACTCTTGGACCGAGACCTGCAACCCATTTGGTACTACAGATCCTTCTACATGAGATATTTTTCTTAAAAATCTTCAAATTCTTTACAAATTTTGAAAACAACCGACTTGCACAAAAAGTCCCATATTTTTCGAACAAATTGGTTTGCTAAGGTATCCCTAGTCAGTTTTCTTAGTTAAAGATCACAGATAATTGTGTTAAAGTTTCAAAACAGTAGCTATAAAAATACAATAAAAATCGATTTAAGGTGATAACCCCTTAATAATTAAAATTTTAATTTTGAATAAAGAATTTCAATTTCAATTTATTTTTCCTTTCAACAATTTCCTATTTCAGTACAATCAATACAAACATTGGATGAAGGTGATGGTGATGACGAAGTAGCAGACAATAGCGAAGCTAGTATAGCCTGCTACTCCGACTGGAAATTGATGGGTTGGAGGTGGGGTGGGGGGGGGGGGGGTGGGTGGGCGTGTCTGCTCCTCTAGAATTTGTCTGGTTTTTGAGCTTTATTGTATAAGATATAATTGATGGTCAGCCGAATAGTGTAGCAGTAGCATTCTGGGATAGAAGACTTTGAGAGGCAATAAATGGCAGCGACTATAATAAAAGATACGTGGTGAGATATAAAAAGTGGGCATGGGCCTAACTACAGGGACATTAACAGGTGGTATTTATACGCTGACGAAAATGCTTTTTTTGATTTTGAGTGTTTTAATTGAGATGGTAGTGCGTTCCAAATTGAAGGGCCTTGATAATTCATGGAAGCTTTGGAGGAAGTTAGGCGGACCTTCGGAATAGAGAAACCATCCGTAGTAGCAAGGCGAGTTGGATATCTGTGTACAGAGGAAATTTTGGTGAATAATGAGCCTAGAGTAGAATCAGGTTTAAATAAGTTAGCGTTTACATCGTACATGAGGGATCCTACTTGGTGCTTATAGAGGAGGTCAATAGGTAGGATGCCGAGAGACTTATAGATAGGTTTAGAAGAAGCTCGGTAGTGCGAGAAAGTAATACAGCGGAGGAGTATGTTTATTTTTATACGTAGGGGTTGTAGGGTATAAGAATGGGTTTTGCCCCAGAGTAGAATGCCATACAATAAATAGGGGTGTACAAGTGAAAAATATAGTTGGCGAAGTATACGAAGGGGAAATATGTGACGCAGTTTGTAGAATATTCCGGAGGTTCTAGAGATTTTAGACGTAATATGTTTAATGTGAGATTTCCAGTTTAAGTTGTCATCTACTAGAACCCCTAGAAATTTAGAATGTGGTTTCCGAGTAATGGGGAAATGGTTAATTAGTATTGGGTCGGAGTGAGTATTAGGGTAATTAGAGTATATAGCATATTCAGTCTTAGATATATTGAGAGATAGACGGTTGTCTGATAGCCAGTCCGCAATCTTAGATAATTCAGAGTTAGTTATGGAGATTAAAGAGTCCAGATTAGGTTTATCTATATGAAGAGTTGTGTCGTCAGCAAATAATGTTGAGATTAGTGAGGTAGCATTAGGAAGGTCGTTGATATACAATAGGAATAGGATTGGCGAGATAGTGGCGCCTTGTGGGACACCACATGTAATAGGTAAACTAGAAGAATGGTGGTTACCGATAGAAACAAATTGGGTTCTAGAATCTAGGAAGCTTGAGAGTAGTTGCTGTGGTATTCCCCGGATACCATAGGAGTTTAGCTTAGAGGTTAGGATAGAGTGATCAATAGTGTCGAAAGCCTTTTTTAGATCTATATAGATAGCACTGGTGAATAGTTTTTGGTCTAAGTATTTGTGAATATTCTCTACAACGGATAGCAGAGCATGGGATGTTGTAGATTTAGGGCGAAAGCCGAATTGAGAATTAGACAATATGGAATATTTTTTTAGGTACGAGAGTAGTTGGTTATTAATTATGGATTCGTACAGTTTGCTTATTACGGGTAGAAGAGAAATAGGTCGGTAGTTATTAGTGTCCGATGGGTCGGCACTCTTGAATACGGGAATGACTTTGGCCGATTTAAGAGCCTTAGGGAAGAAGCCTTGAGTTATCGATAGGTTAATTAGGTGAGATAGATGAATAGATAGTAATTTAGCAGACAACTGTAATAGTTTAATGGGGAAACAATCATGAGATGCAGATTTGGGGTCTAATTGGAGGATTAGATATTCGACTTCGACAGGGGATGTCTCTACCAGTGAAAATGAGTTAGAGCGAGTGTGGTTAATGAAGCGTAGTGGGGAGCGGTTGGATTTAGGAATATCGTTGGCTAGTTTAGGTCCTATGGTAGTAAAGTGTAGGTTGAAAGCTTCAGCAATTTGCTTTGGGTCGGTGATGGTTTTGGCAGAATTATCAGTACGGATAGTTAGTTTTTTTGGAGTATTTAAATGTTTTGTTTTATTTAATGCAGAGTTTATAATTATCCATGTTTTGCGTATGTTACCTGAGTTAGTTTCGAATTCACTAGAGTAATAGGCCTTCTCGGCAGCCCTTAGAGTAGAAGTTAATTTATTCCTATAGGTTTTGTAAGCAAGAGTATTAGCAGGGGTAGGATTCCTAATGTAAATTCTGTATAATTTGTTTTTATTAATGGAGCTTTTGATAAGATTATCAGTCATCCAGGGTTTAGATAATTTTTTACGGGGTGGAATAGATTTCTTAGGTAAATGTTTGTCGCAGATAGAATTAAAATCGGAGTAGAAAGAGTCTAGTTTGTCCTTGTCGGCTATAGTTGGAGTTAGATAAGACCAAGATTTACTACTGGCTACGTCTCTCAGAAATTGATCCTTGTTAAAACGCGAGTAATCGAATATTGTGTGTGGAGCTGCTGGATGAAAGTAACAGGAGTACTTCTGGAGGATAACGAATGTAGCATAGTGATCAGAAGTGCCTATTTGTGAGTTAAAAGTACCGGCTGTAGTAGTATAATTAGTAATGTTTGTAAGTATATGATCTATAAGAGTTTCAGAGTGTATTGTCTGATCGGGTAGTTCATTATGAAAAACACGTGTAGGTTGGTTGATAAGTTGTATAAAACCGTAGGAATTAATGAGGTCAGTATAGGATTTGGAAGTAGTGGTTGATTTTAGAAGGTTAATATTAATATCTCCTGTGATAATTACATCATAGTTGTTTTTAGTAAGTTCAGTTAGAGCTAGATCGAGTAATTCAAGAAAATCAGTAGGAATGGGAGAATCTTTTAGGCTCGTTAAGCCAAGGAATGCCTGTTCACCACCATGGGTGATCTTCCACAATAAACCCTTCCACTCTGTTTCCTAAATGAATGTCTGTTCACCACCATGGATGATCTTCCACAGTAAACCCGTCCACCCTGTTTCCTAAATGAATTCCTGTTCACCACCATGGGCGATCTTTCTCAGTAAACCCTTCCACTCTGTTTCCCAAGTTGCCTTGGTTCCCATTTATCGACCACTGAAGGATGAAAGCCGGGGTTGGGTTGGGCTAGGATGCAGCATTTAAAGCACCGTGCCCAAACAGTGCTGCCCCCTCTAGGGATCGAACCTGGGCTCCCTAATCGGAAGCACAGTAATGTCACCACTAGACCAAGCTGCTGCTAAAAATTTTAATTTTAATTATTTGTTTATTTTAGAGGCCATTTCATAGAAGCGATGAAGTACGCAAGGAGATCAGTTAGTGACAACGACATTCGCAAATACGAAATGTTCGCTCAAACTCTGCAGCAAAGTCGTGGGTTCGGGGGGAACTTTAACTTCCCCGGGGGCGGTGCAGGGGGCTCTGGGGGGCCAGCCGACGCCAGTGTCGATGACAGAGACGATGATTTATACAACTAGACGTGCTAATTGGTTGATACGGGACTGGTCTCTCTGGGGAAGCGTGTTGATTGGTTGCTACGGGACGGGGCTCTCTGGGGAAGCGTGTTGATTGGTTGATACGGGACGGGGGCTCTCTGGGGAAGCGTGTTGATTGGTTGCTACGGGACGGGGGCTCTCTGGGGAAGCGTGTTGATTGGTTGCTACGAGACGGGGCTCTCTGGGGAAGCGTGTTGATTGGTTGCTACGAGACGGGCCTCTCTGGGGAAGCGTGTTGATTGGTTGCTACGAGACGGGGCTCTCTGGGGAAGCGTGTTGATTGGTCTCCAGTGAGTCCCGTTGATTGGTCGTGCATTGTAACGCGCGTCTCCACTGAGTCCCGTTGATTGGTCGTGCATTGTAACGCGCGTCTCCAGTGAGTCCCGTTGATTGGTCGCGCATTGTAACACGCGTCTCCAGTGAGTCCCGTTGATTGGTCGTGCATTGTAACGCGCGTCTCCAGTGAGTCCCGTTGATTGGTCGTGCATTGTAACACGCGTCTCCAGTGAGTCCCGTTGATTGGTCGTGCATTGTAACGCGCGTCTCCAGTGAGTCCCGTTGATTGGTCGTGCATTGTAACGCGCGTCTCCAGTGAGTCCCGTTGATTGGTCGTGCATTGTAACGCGCGTCTCCAGTGAGTCCCGTTGATTGGTCGTGCATTGTAACGCGCGTCTCCAGTGAGTCCCGTTGATTGGTCGTGCATTGTAACGCGCGTCTCCAGTGAGTCCCGTTGATTGGTCGTGCATTGTAACGCGCGTCTCCAGTGAGTCCCGTTGATTGGTCGTGCATTGTAACGCGCGTCTCCAGTGAGTCCCGTTGATTGGTCGTGCATTGTAACACGCGTCTCCAGTGAGTCCCGTTGATTGGTCGTGCATTGTAACGCGCGTCTCCAGTAAGTCCCTTTGATTGGTCGTGCATTGTAACACGCGTCTCCAGTGAGTCCCTTTGATTGGTCGCGCATTGTAACGCGCGTCTCCAGTGAGTCCCGTTGATTGGTCGCGCATTGTAACGCGCGTCTCCAGTGAGTCCCGTTGATTGGTCGTGCATTGTAACGCGCGTCTCCAGTGAGTCCCTTTGATTGGTCGCGCATTGTACCGCGCGTCTCCAGTGAGTCCCGTTGATTGGTCGCGCATTGTAACGCGCGTCTCCAGTGAGTCCCGTTGATTGGTCGTGCATTGTAACGCGCGTCTCCAGTGAGTCCCGTTGATTGGTCGTGCATTGTAACGCGCGTCTCCAGTGAGTCCCGTTGATTGGTCGTGAATTGTAACGCGCGTCTCCAGTGAGTCCCGTTGATTGGTCGTGCATTGTAACGCGCGTCTCCAGTGAGTCCCGTTGATTGGTCGTGCATTGTAACGCGCGTCTCCAGTGAGTCCCGTTGATTGGTCGCGCATTGTAACGCGCGTCTCCAGTGAGTCCCGTTGATTGGTCGTGCATTGTAACGCGCGTCTCCAGTGAGTCCCGTTGATTGGTCGTGCATTGTAACACGCGTCTCCGTGAGTCCCTTTGATTGGTCGCGCATTGTAACACGCGTCTCCAGTGAGTCCCTTTGATTGGTCGTGCATTGTAACGCGCGTCTCCAGTGAGTCCCGTTGATTGGTCGTGCATTGTAACACGCGTCTCCAGTGAGTCCCTTTGATTGGTCGTGCATTGTAACGCGCGTCTCCAGTGAATCCCGTGGGTTGGTGTCCTCTTTTTCCCTATTGGACTCGCCCATCATAGCAATTACGGACTATTATTAAGTTATTGTTGGTGTTTATGTGGTTATGATTCTTCAGTTGAATTTGTGCTGTAACATATTTTTTCCGTTTACGTACCTAACCTAAACCTGACCTACACCAAAATTATAAAAGTAAAATTATAATAAAGTTAATTTACTTAATGCAATATCTCGGTACTGTATTAATTCTACAGCTACACCCTAAAGTATTTGTTGGATTGTTTCACTGTTTGTCTTTGTTTTAGGACAATGTTTGTCCCAAATTTCCTATTGTAGTAACATTAATAAAATATAAGTTATTTTGATTATTCTTCTCATTTCATATACGGAGTGAAATTCCTTTATATGGCGGGTGAGACAGCTTTATAGGTTGGTTGGGATTGCTTTATATGGCGGGTGAGACAGCTTTATAGGTTGGGTGGGATTGCTTTATATGGCGGGTGAGACAGCTTTATAGGTTGGTTGGGATTGCTTTATATGGCGGGTGAGACAGCTTTATAGGTTGGTTGGGATTGCTTTATTTGGCGGGTGAGACAGCTTTATAGGTTGGTTGGGATTGCTTTATTTGGCGGGTGAGACAGCTTTATAGGTTGGTTGGGATTGCTTTATATGGCGGGTGAGACAGCTTTATAGGTTGGTTGGGATTGCTTTATTTGGCGGGTGAGACAGCTTTATAGGTTGGTTGGGATTGCTTTATTTGGCGGGTGAGACAGCTTTATAGGTTGGTTGGGATTGCTTTATATGGCGGGTGAGACAGCTTTATAGGTTGGTTGGGATTGCTTTATTTGGCGGGTGAGACAGCTTTATAGGTTGGTTGGGATTGCTTTATATGGCGGGTGAGACAGCTTTATAGGTTGGTTGGGATTGCTTTATATGGCGGGTGAGACAGCTTTATAGGTTGGTTGGGATTGCTTTATGTGGCGGGTGAGACAGCTTTATAGGTTGGTTGGGATTGCTTTATTTGGCGGGTGAGACAGCTTTATAGGTTGGTTGGGATTGCTTTATTTGGCGGGTGAGACAGCTTTATAGGTTGTTTGATGATTGCTTTATATGGCGGGTGAGACAGCTTTATAGGTTGGGTGGGATTGCTTTATATGGCGGGTGAGACAGCTTTATAGGTTGGTTGGGATTGCTTTATATGGCGGGTGAGACAGCTTTATAGGTTGGGTGGGATTGCTTTATATGGCGGGTGAGACAGCTTTATAGGTTGGGTGGGATTGCTTTATATGGCGGGTGAGACAGCTTTATAGGTTGGGTGGGATTGCTTTATGACAGCTTTATAGGTTGTTTGGGATTGCTTTATATGGCGGGTGAGACAGCTTTATGACAGCTTTATAGGTTGGGTGGGATTGCTTTATATGGCGGGTGAGACAGCTTTATAGGTTGGGTAGGATTGCTTTATACGGCGGGTGAGACAGCTTTATAGGTTGGGTGGGATTGCTTTATATGGCGGGTGAGACAGCTTTATAGGTTGGTTGGGATTGCTTTATATGGCGGGTGAGACAGCTTTATAGGTTGGGTGGGATTGCTTTATATGGCGGGTGAGACAGCTTTATAGGTTGGGTGGGATTGCTTTATACGGCGGGTGAGACAGCTTTATAGGTTGGGTGGGATTGCTTTATATGGCGGGTGAGACAGCTTTATAGGTTGGGTGGGATTGCTTTATACGGCGGGTGAGACAGCTTTATAGGTTGGTTGGGATTGCTTTATATGGCGGGTGAGACAGCTTTATAGGTTGGGTGGGATTGCTTTATATGGCGGGTGAGACAGCTTTATAGGTTGGGTGGGATTGCTTTATATGGCGGGTGAGACAGCTTTATAGGTTGGGTGGGATTGCTTTATATGGCGGGTGAGACAGCTTTATAGGTTGGTTGGGATTTCTTTATATGGCGGGTGAGACAGCTTTATAGGTTGGGTGGGATTGCTTTATATGGCGGGTGAGACAGCTTTATAGGTTGGTTGGGATTGCTTTATATGGCGGGTGAGACAGCTTTATAGGTTGGGTGGGATTGCTTTATATGGCGGGTGAGACAGCTTTATAGGTTGGGTGGGATTGCTTTATTTGGCGGGTGAGACAGCTTTATAGGTTGGGTGGGATTGCTTTATTTGGCGGGTGAGACAGCTTTATAGGTTGGGTGGGATTGCTTTATATGGAGGGTGAGACAGCTTTATAGGTTGGTTGGGATTGCTTTATATGGCGGGTGAGACAGCTTTATAGGTTGGGTGGGATTGCTTTATATGGCGGGTGAGACAGCTTTATAGGTTGGTTGGGATTTCTTTATTTGGCGGGTGAGACAGCTTTATGACAGCTTTATAGGTTGGGTGGGATTGCTTTATTTGGCGGGTGAGACAGCTTTATAGGTTGGGTGGGATTGCTTTATTTGGCGGGTGAGACAGCCTTATAGGTTGTTTGGGATTGCTTTATATGGCGGGTGAGACAGCTTTATGACAGCTTTATAGGTTGCGTGGGATTGCTTTATATGGCGGGTGAGACAGCTTTATAGGTTGGGTGGGATTGCTTTATATGGCGGGTGAGACAGCTTTATGACAGCTTTATAGGTTGGTTGGGATTGCTTTATTTGGCGGGTGAGACAGCTTTATAGGTTGGGTGGGATTGCTTTATATGGCGGGTGAGACAGCTTTATAGGTTGGGTGGGATTGCTTTATACGGCGGGTCAGACAGCTTTATAGGTTGGGTGGGATTGCTTTATATGGCGGGTGAGACAGCTTTATAGGTTGGTTGGGATTGCTTTATATGGCGGGTGAGACAGCTTTATAGGTTGGGTGGGATTCCTTTATATGGCGGGTGAGACAGCTTTATGACAGCTTTATAGGTTGGTTGGGATTGCTTTATTTGGCGGGTGAGACAGCTTTATAGGTTGGTTGGGATTGCTTTATATGGCGGGTGAGACAGCTTTATAGGTTGGGTGGGATTGCTTTATTTGGCGGGTGAGACAGCTTTATAGGTTGGGTGGGATTGCTTTATTTGGCGGGTGAGACAGCTTTATAGGTTGGTTGGGATTGCTTTATTTGGCGGGTGAGACAGCTTTATAGGTTGGGTGGGATTGCTTTATATGGCGGGTGAGATTGCTTTATATGGCGGGTGAGACAGCTTTATAGGTTGGTTGGGATTTCTTTATTTGGCGGGTGAGACAGCTTTATAGGTTGGTTGGGATTTCTTTATTTGGCGGGTGAGACAGCTTTATAGGTTGGGTGGGATTGCTTTATATGGCGGGTGAGATTGCTTTATATGGCGGGTGAGACAGCTTTATAGGTTGGTTGGGATTTCTTTATTTGGCGGGTGAGACAGCTTTATAGGTTGCGTGGGATTGCTTTATATGGATGGGTGAGTAATAGTTGCAGATGATGCTTTTCCGTTGAAAGAAAATATTATGAAGCCCTATAGTACCAGATTAGTGTTAACTGATGAGCATCGCATATTTAACTATAGGCTGAGCAGAGCCCGGAGAACATCTGAAAACGCGTTCGGCATAATGGCAGCTCGATTTCAAGTATTTCAGAGTAAAATACTCCTCAGCCGAGAAAAGACAGAAAAAATAATAAGGTGTTGTTGTGTATTACACAAATTGCTGCGTGAGAAGGTTATTGCGTACATACCTTCTAACGTCGAGTCGGATAGTAGCCATACCCTCGAAGAACCAGGTGGCTTAGAGCATGAGAGTAACTTACAGAGTTTAGTTTGTAAAGGGGGAAATCGCAACTCAGACTCTGCACAAAACATCAGAGACAAACTTCGACACTATTTTAGTGGACCTAGAAGAGTTTCATGGCAGGATACAGTAAATTACACATTTTAATTAAATAATCATACATCAATACTCAATATGTAGCTATTTCTTAGAACTATAAGGACATGTACTGCATGTCTTTGGCGATGTCTGTGCACTACTCTATATGTAGTAAATTCTGATTGTTGTTGATATTGTTGTTGATATGCCTGAGGTGATGGATAGTATGGCAACATATTATTCCATGGCATCTTTGCAAAATAATTACGAAAGTATTAATTCTACAATTGTTTTTCTAGAACATTATATACACTACTTGAGCAGAAGAGCCAGAACGGCACAGTACTGTACTGCATTTTAAAGAGTTGTCCAATTCATTTAGCCATTGCTGGACATCGAATCACAACGACGTAAAATGCCGCGCAGTCTGTTATTGGCATTACTCGCCGAGACGTTCTATGTCATTGACCTCAGCCCTCACCAGCCCATATGTGCAATAGGATCGAAACGTAACTGTTTAGCCAACCAGTAGCTCCGACACAAATAGGGACTAGATATGATGGCCAATCAGCATTCAGACGCTTCGATCCCGATAATCATAATGTCTGGCTATATATACAAGGCGCTGTTTCGTCACTTTCCGGACCTTCTTGCCTGCAGAAGCCCCTGACTTAAAAGTTTTTACATTTTTAGCGACTTCAACACCGGACGGATCATGTGCATTTCTCCCTCTCAACTGCGCCGTTCCTCACAGCATTACTCGCAACTAAATATATCCCAAGGAGTACATTTTTCATTTACCCCAAGATCATATGATCGCCATGCCCGACACCCCACCCCGACCATTATTTGCAATTAGGTAGTACAAATAGAAAGTTTTGCTAAAAACACACGCTACAGTAGTGCCTAATTGCATATAAATTATAACGTCTCTGCAGTTGTTTGTACAAGTACAGAGTAAAAAAATCACGAAATTCCCCCAGTCTTTCCTTTTTCATGTGATCAGATCCAATATTTTTCATTTGTGAAAAACACAGAAGCCGCTCACCGCCGACGCTCGCCGCTCAAAAAATAGAGCAAGTTCTAAAAGGGCAGTGGGTTGCAGCGGCGAGCTGCAGGGGCCATTTGTGGTGTATCATCACCCATAGATAATAATGTGTTCTATTTTTAAAAAGTGGCCGCTCGCCGCTGCCGCACGCCGCTCCTGTGGTGTATCATGGCCTTTAGAAGCGAAAACCTCATACCTGAGGCTCAGCTGTAGTGTAAAGCTGGATCTCACAACTAACTGGGCTGTTGAAACAAAGAGGACCAGTCATGCCGCGGCAAGGCAGATTTCATTGTTCTGCTAGCACGCAGACTAAGTATTACATTTGCCACAATAAGGCGGTGAACACTGGAGAAGGGTCGAAGTGCAAATACACTTCAGTCTTGTAAAGACTAAAGCTCTTAGGTTAAGAGCTCTAAGGTTAGAGCTCTTAGGTAGGTTAAAATCCCCGAGAATCAAACAGTCATTGGCAATATTCTTGACATGTAAAATGAAATCCATTAGCTTTGCATTATTGTTGTCAGAACTATTGGGTGACCTGTACACAGATAGTGTCGCCATTGAATGGCGACATTGTGAAACATTGTGAATCATTGTGAAAGCGGAGAAGGGCACATGTCGATTCTTCGTAACTAGAAACAGGTTGCGGAAGGTCGGTAATATTCTTCAAGCATACAGAGGAGAATGCTGAATGTATAGTACACCCCTCCCCCTGTTATATCATTACCACGATCATTGGGGCATATATTGTACAGTAGCCTTCTACATGTAGGGTAGAAATATCAATTGTTGGACGACCCCAAGATTCACTAATAGCAACAACATGTGGTTTGTCAAGTAAAATACGTGCTTTAAATTCTGGCAACTTGTTCACAATACTTTGTGCATTGAAGCTGAAGACAAGTAGTTCGTTCGTCGTTCGTTCGACTTGGTGATTTAAAACAAAAGGGTACTTAAATTTAAATATTATAACATTTCAATGCCGTTAAAAAATTTCCATTTAATTCCTTTGTTCGCGTTTACGTATTCATTAGATTATCATCTTAAATCATTTAATAATAATGATTTATATATTTTTTCATGTAAAGCTTCAAAAATTCCACTTGATCCCCGCTCCCAATTTATTCATTATTTAGGCCTACATTGCTGTAGAATTGCACTGGTTTAGTAATACGGGTACATCGTGTCTGCATGTAAAATTCTCAAAAGGTTGATAACTGGATACAGGGATAAGGCTGTAAGGGCCTCGACTTAAATAAAGACCAGAATACCGGTACTAAAGTTGGTTTAGTTTATGCCTATCAGCCTATCTGCCTATTGCTGTATTGAATTAAATGTCTGCGATCTTCAACTTCCAAGGATTGCTAACCGTGGTTTTGTTGATTATCTGCACCTGCACTTATATTCATGCGTTTATGCCGAGTCTCTTGGATAAAAATAAAACCGGCTTCGTTGGAACTTTTTGGAAGTGCGCTAGAATCGGCGAACGATTGAGTCCCTACATTGCCCTGTGTTGTATTGCAATGGCGATTAGTATATTGGTGCTGTAATAGGCCTATCAGATCACTGTAACTGTCAGACTGTGTAACTATTATACCTACAAGCGACAAGCAGACCGGTAGGAGGCTAGACTCACTGCTACCGACAAGACGCCAACCATACTGCAGACCGTGCCCAAATAGCGAACGGATATTTACAGTTTTGCTGTGCATGGATAGCTCGGTGCACCATTTACTGGACGGTCGACGAATCGATTTAATCGACGCAGCCTGGCGTTCCGAACAACTCCCTAACGACGGAGACGACATTGGGATTCCTGCTAACGAACTACCCGAAACGGACCACGATAACGGACCCAGTACCGAAACATTGAAACAACTGGAGGCCAAGTGGCTCGACATGGCCTTCCGGCATATGGAGTTGAGATAAACAGCGAGTCACGACGAGTCACCAGTGTATCAGTTTAAATAAACGGTCTTTTACTTATTTATCTCCTCAACTTCTACAGTTCTTCTACCGGTAGTATAAAAATTGTTCGCGTTAAATTGACTTGGTTTGGTGTTTAATAATTGCTTTCTCTATCTGTCTGCTGGTCTGTACTGCTATACCGGTATACTCTGATACGTAGGCCTACCGGTATCGGTACCTACCTACCCAACTTCGTCACTTTCATATCCGCTGTCGAATTTTATTCACCGACTGTCGGAATGTCTCAAACAACGACCGCGCGACAAACACTAAAGCGCCACAAATGGTCCATCGATCTGACCACCCGCGGCTCAAACAACGACCAGTACAAGGCGCTGCTGGCGGCGTCCCAGACCGGATGTGACGTCACGAACAACCCCCCGGGCTACACGGACCGCCAACTCCCGGAAGGCCTCAGCCACCAGTCGGACAACTCGTTGGTCGATAAACGCTCGTGGGACATCGCTGTGGGCCCGTTGAAGCAGCTCCCTATGAATATGTTCCTTATGTACATGTCCGGTAACATCATCGGGATCTTCCCTATAATGATGGTCGGGATGATGTTCTTCAAGCCGGTGCAGGCGATCCTCGGGTTCCGCGGGACCTGTAAGATGCTCGAGGGATCCTCCCACGCCTTGGTACAGAAGTTCGTGTATCTCCTAGGCAACGCTTTGGGTCTCGGTTTGGCGCTGTATAAGTGCCAGTCTATGGGTCTCCTGCCTACCCACGCCTCCGATTGGTTGGCCTTTGTAGACCCACAGACACAGGTTGAGTTCTCCGGTGGTGGCTTCTCCTTTTAGTTTATTACTTTTTTTATGTTGCTCAACTCATCCCAATGTGAAACAATAGCTCTACCCGACCCTATGGTTCAATTACTTTCAGTTTCAAACTCATCTAATATTATAATATTTCACTAGAGACTTTCACAAAACGTTGTCGTTATATTTTCCGTTTTGAATAAAAACTCTCTATAATTATTAGTGTAGGACTTAGTTATAATAAACGTAAATAAAGTTCACATAAATACTTTATATCCCGGTATATAATATACCGATGTTATACGTCACCCGCGGTCGTGTTTAACCCTTTACTGCATGAATTTTTGATGCTCCATAGAAAAAAATTATTTTGGTGTTTTTCACAGTCATTTTTGGGTGTAAAAAAACTAAAAATTGGAAAATTTTTTTAAAAATATACTGGCACTTTTTGCACCACTGTTGCACTAGTGCAACATCATGCATAAAGGGGATAGAAATATACATAATATTTGGCGAATTGTTAAGATGATTGTTTTCTTGATTCTTGTGTTGTATGGTTTTATGAGGGTTATGAATTCCATGGAATATATATAAATGGCATGAGACATCTCAAACTTCTATATGTCAGCGGTAGGTCGAAAATTTGGTGCCAGCACCAATAGATGCAATATATGAATTGATTGTAACATATTGTTTCATATTGTTTAACATATTGCGTTATACTGGTTTATGGCGATTCTGAAAGTAATGAAATTAATAAAAATGACACTAGAAATCTCAAACTTGTATTTTTCGGTGGTGGGTGGAAAATTTGGTGCCCGGCACCAAATTTTGAAAATATATCCAATAGTAATTGTTGTGCGACACATTGTTTCCCGCGTTATACGATTCATAAGGGTTCTATATTAGAAAAATAAATGTTAATTTTATGAATTTAGAATGCATTATTTTATTCTAATATTTGCATAGGCCTGCCTATTATTGGATAAATATTGCATTGCACGAGTTTTCTATTTTTTTGTGGAAATCTAAGAAATAGTTTTTACTTTTCAAGTACCACTTCTTATCTTTCACTATTTTCAGTGTCACGTCTTTACTTTTCAGTAAGTAAGTAAGTTTTAATTATCATAATAATAAGCGAATGAATGTCTGTCTATATCTAGTAACAAGAAAGCACAAAACCATGATAAGATTTTTGCTGTGGGGGTTTTCCTGGTTGCTGATTTCATTACTGAGGTCAGTTTTCACTTTTAATGAAATCTAGTGTGTAAATATGTCTGTCTGTCGGTCTTTCAGTCTATTCGACTATCTGCCTGTCAAATATAATAAAAAGGCACACCATTTAGCTAAAAGTTTAGCTATAGAAGTTCCCTGGTCGCAGAATTCATTTCGAGTGTCAATTTTAACATTTGATGACTTCCAAATTGTCTGTTTGACTGTCAGACTGTCGGTAATATTTTGACAGACAGACTGACAGGCTTACAGACAGAACCGACAGGGCCAAATTTGATTTATGACATCAGAAATGAAGTCACCGACCACGAAAACCCTTACAGGGAATTTTTTAGAAAGATAGTGTGTTTTTTATTGACGAACAGACATACTGACGGACAAAACCAACAGTAAAACGGACAGGCAGCCATATCTCGAGAAGTAAGACAGATCTTGCTAAACGGTTTTCAAATTTGGAATTTTAATAAAATTATGCTTTAGATGAAATAAAAAAAATTGCAAAAAAATATTGATTTAGCGCTACCCCCCCCCCCCCCCCCCCCCCCTTATTGAAATTGAAAGTCAATTCCGAGGAAGCCATATCTTAGATGTAATAGACATACAGTAGATACCCAAATTTAACTCTACATTACAGCGTACAGGCCACCAGAAAACGCAGATTTGTTCGAATGTGAACACATTTGATCAAATGTGTACCAGTTAATGTAATGTTGTTGAACGGGACAATTGAACATATTGGAATTGCCAACAACCAAAATTTTTTCGTCAAAGAATACATTTGAATACTTTTGAAACGCTTAGTAATCTGGAAACTCTCTGTAGTTTGCCGCGAACTGTCACTCACTGCAGCATTGCAGCTGCATTATGTTTACCTTTATAGTGTATGTTTAATAGTGTCTAATAGGCCTATAGTTAGTGATAAGGCATCTTCTGGTCTTTCTCTGTACCCTCTCGGTGTCAGACTAATGGCGCGACATCCCCTGCACTAAATTAATTATTCAATGGTCTAGGCTCCTCAATCCATATACCCATCCACTCCCATACAGTCCATGAACCTCCATGTGGTCTTGTATGTAGTTCTCTCTCTACCAATACAGCCCATGTCCGCAATGTTACTCCCTGGGGGCTCTCTCATCTACCTGATATCAGACATACAGGCGCACCGCACACAACGCTTTTGTCGGTCCCAGCATGTCAACCTTCTGCTGTGGGCTCTAGAAGATAACTCGATATTGAATTAGTGCCAATCAGTTGACTTGATCAGATGTGTTCACTTGTGATCACATATTATGAAATCTGCTTTTTCTGGTGGCCTGTACTGTATAATTGACCTAAATGGGCCCATGTGAAGAATACCAGACTTTCTGCCGTTATATTTCACATTGCATTTACCCCCATGTGAAGAATACCAGGTTTCACCAAAAACCCAGGTTACAGAAGGGCTTAATCTAACCAAAACAATAAACGAATTAGTACATGTTATAAGACAGAAATAAGCGCTATAAAACACTTAATAAAGTTAAATTAAAAAAAATAAAAAATCTTCATATATAAAATTCCAATAAAAAGTCGACCGAAAAGTGAAATCCTGGTATTCTTCACATGGGCACCCTAAATGTATAAAATCGACCGAAATTTCTGAACAATTCGCCGAACAAAATTTGTACCTTCCTGCATGATGTTGCATTTGTGCAACGGTCAGTTTTTCAGGTCTGTACGCCTCTAACAGATATTATATGGAAAGATAAGGTTATTTTATGAAAAAATACATATTTTATTATTATTATGAATTTTTTCAGACCCCCAGACTGTCTATGTAACTTTCTACAGGAAGATAAATTTGTTGAAATTCAGGAAATTTACAATTAAGGATATACAATATTTGAATTACATCACTTAGTTACCAGCTGGACTAAATATGTCAAGTGACCAATCAAATGAAAGCTTAATATACCCTCTTTCTCACTGCTTGATCCTCATTGGCTGTTTTCCTACTTAGGAGAAATAAGAACAGGAAATGTTAGTGTTGCACCAGTGCAACACTATGCAGCAAAGGGTTAAACGGGATCCCGGATCAGACTTTTCGGGATTTCCGGGATCTGGCCTGGGATTACAATTTTGAATAAAAATATCTGAAAGTTTTCAGTATTGCTGTGTTAGTATGTAATGAGGTTTTGGCAAAATTCTACCACTTTATTTCAAACTGCTGAAATATTAGTGAGATAAAGTTATATTATAATTTATTTACAGTTAATTACTGGATGGATTAGGGACAGCCATCAATCCGACAATTCAATATAGTCAATTCTGTTCTGTTCTGGCTCAAATAACCATCGGATATTCAAGAAATTTATTTAGCTATTTATTTGTACATCGGGATCCCGTTCCAAAATAGATCGGGACCGGGATTGCATTTTTCACCGTGATCCCGTTTAAACACTAACCCCTGCAGCTCCTTATTGGCTGACTGATCGGGATCCCGTTTAAACACTAACCCCTGCAGCTTCCTTACTGGCTGACTGATCGGGATCCCGTTTAAACACTAACCCCTGCAGCTTCCTTACTGACTGACTGATCGGGATCCCGTTTAAAAACTAACCCCTGCAGCTTCCTTACTGGCTGTAAAAGCTTTTGCGGGATGTAACTGGCCCTTTTTCTCCGCAATCCAGTTTCCCTCAATGCGCTCAAATACTCTAAAACTGCCTTGCTCGAGTGATGCATTCTGCTGGCTGATTGGCCGATTTGCTGTACGTATGGCCTCTTTGTTCTGTTCGATTAACCAATCAGAACAATGATCGACCAATCAGAGCGATTTAGCCTTGTGTTGGCTATGGGCTGCAAAGGCTAGGGAGGTTTGGCATTTAGACGTTCGTGGAACCCATAGAATCTGGAGTTCTGCCAATGAGAGCTATTTCTCTTTGTGTTGAAAGCTGCCTACAACGGCCCACAGGTTTCAGTGTGTTGGTTTTCCTGATGCCATGAACATCAGCTATGGAATTATTCTGTTTCAGACTTTAGCCAAAACATTAGAACGGCTTTGATTACCGGAACGTATAACTGTTATCCTGCCTGTCAACTGCATTATATACACACCGCATTATTTTACTGCTATTTACTGTCGGTTATTAATTGTATCTGTTGATGGAATATCGTTATATTTGGATAATATCGATAAATAATTATAAAACCCCATCTTCTTGATATACTGAAGGTAAGAGACCGGTTACATATAGCAATTGCGACTTATATGATATTGGTTTTGGAGTGAATCTAATGCTATTTCATAGGCACTACATGGGTCAATTGCTATTCTCTTTATATGTGACTAAAATTAGTAAAGGTCGGCAGATCAGTGTGCAGTATTGTGCGGTACCGGTAGTGTGCATGATTGGGACAGATAACAAAGCATCTCCTAAAGAATGCGCCTTATACGTGAATCATAAGCCATCCCGTTGTGTTTAGTGTAAGTCATAGCTCTGTTTATATATTTAGAGCGCCACGTCCTAAAGGAACTGTTAATATTTCCCGAAAGTGAATAATATTGTCAGAGATTATATATTAACGATCAATCGAATAATACAGTAGGCCTACACCGCAATAAGGTCAGAGCCCCCGAATCCAGTCTCCCGGGTATATCCAGCGGGTGAATGATCGCGCATAGGCTGGCTTCGGCTAATGTAGTGTATCAAATACTCGTCGTAGGCTAAAGTCGATTTACAAACTAAAAGACACCTAAATTAGGCGGGTTAAACTGCCTAAGGTCTAAAAGCGCGAACAATAACAGTTATGAACTCTGATTGCAGTGTAGGCAATAAATACAGTTTACTATTGTTCTGGTAAGAACAGTAACAGTTATTGCTTCTTTATTGCAGTAAGCAATAAAGCTGAAGTACCGGTCGACCGGTAACCTGTAGGCCTAACTACCTAACCACCGGAACCGGTACTTACAGCAGTATAGGTACATCAGTATTATTTCGATTGTGATATATTGTATATTGTAGGCTGTTGGGGGATTAGGGATTGATCACCCCTTATTCCTTTGCATGGTTTACTTATTTCTGTCAGGTTTTATTTATTTGTAGGTTAATATTGAGCAGAAGACGTGTAAGCCTGCTCAGATTGTACAGATAATTTGTAGGCTGGACTGTTGTCTGGCTGTTGTTGGGTCTGAAGAGATTGCGGTGTGTGTGGAGTGTATGTCCGATAAAGTGCCAGTTGGGAACGTAGGGGCTTCCAGTGCTGTGAGGTAAACCTCTTCGAAAGAATAAGTCGTCCTACTCGGTTAGAACGCATACTAACTAACCATTTCGGAGTCTGCATATACCGTAGTTTGTTTAGGCTTGATAGTTGTAAAAGCTTTTGTGGGATAACTGATACGTTTGCCTATGCTGGCCAGTTCCCCCCCAGGCGCTGGAATACTCTAAAAGGGTTTTCTAACTGTATATATATTCCCCTCGCCCGCAAGGTACCTTTACAGGTGTTTTAACGGACATAAAAGTAATTCTGCTATATACGTGTTTTAGCGGACATGGTAAGACAAAAAACTTGTAATGCACCAACCACCTTTCACAGCTTAGCCGTGATGATTCATATTACGACATCTAGCAGCTGGTTGCTGACATGGAAACAGCCATTGGCCGCGTGGTTCTTTGTTTGGCTTGGACCAATCAGGGCGGTTTTTCCTGTCGACGTGTAGCTTTTCTGCCGATCATAAGGAGAGTGTTCAGTCTTACTGTTTTTTCTTGATACTTTGTTGTTATTGCTGTCTAAGCCAGAAACACCGGCATTTTTTGGATAGATACTGCTGTACCGTAAACTGCTTGAATTATCGAAAGTATAAACTGTTACCTAACTCATTAATCATATTGTTTGTACTGTTATTTTACCGTCAGTTATTAATTGTAAATATTTGTTGATGGAAATATCGCTATTTGGATAAT
>JAUCBJ010005619.1:0-50851 GCA_032718475.1 Nemertoderma westbladi | reverse complement strand
ACAATGGTTACACAAACATGGGACAGTGGTTTGACTACATGGGACAATGGTTCGGTTACACACACATCGGACAGTGGTTAAACTACATGAGACACTGGTTACACAAACATGGGACAGTGGTTAAACTACATGGGACAATGGTTACACAAACATGAGACAGTGGTTAAACCACATGAGACAATGGTTACACAAACACGGGACAGTGGTTAGACTACATGGGACAATGGTTCGGTTACATACACATGTGACAGTGGTTAAACTACATGGGACAATGGTTACACAAACATGGGACAGTGGTTAGACTACACGGGACAACGGTTCGGTTACATAAACATGGGACAGTGGTTAAACTACATGGGACAATGGTTACACAATCATGGGACAGTGGTTAAACTACATGGGACAATAGTTACACAAACATGGGACAGTGGTTAAACTACATGGGACAATGGTTACACAAAGATGGGACAGTGGTTAAACTACATGGGACAATGGTTACACAAACATGGGACAGTGGTTAGTCTACATGGGACAATGGTTCGGTTACACAAACATGGGACAGTGATTAGACTACATGGCACAATGTTTCGGTGACATAAACATGGGACAGTGGTTAAACAACATGGGACAACGGTTACGCAAACATGGGACTTTGGATAAACTACATGGGACAACGGCTCGGTTACCCAAACATGGGAGTGGTTAAACTACATGGGACAACGGGTCGGTTCACAAACATGGGACAGTGGTTAAACTAAATGGGACAACGGTTACACAAACATGGGACTTTTGATAAACTACATGGGACAAAGGCTCGGTTACCCAAACATGGGATAGTGGTTAAACTACATGGGATAACGGGTCGGTTCACAAACATGTGACTGTGGTTAAACTAAATGGGTCAACGGTTCGGTTACACAAACATGGGACAGTGGTTAAACTAAATGGGACAACGGTTCGGTTACACAAATATGGGACAGTGGTTAAACTACATGGGACAACGGGTCGGTTCACAAACATGGGACAACGGTTCGGTTACACAAACATGGGACAGTGGTTAAACTAAATGGGACAACGGTTCGGTTACACAAATATGGGACAGTGGTTAAACTACATGGGACAACGGGTCGGTTTACAAACATGGGACAACGGTAGGGTTACACAAACATGGGACAGTGGTTAAACTACATGGGTAAACGGGTCGGTTACACTAACATTGGACAACGGTTACACATACATGGGACTTTGGATAAACTACATGGGACAATGGTTCGGTTACACAAACATTTGACAACGCTTACACATACATGGGACTTTGAATAAACTACATGGGACAACGGTTTGGTTACACAAACATTGGACAGTGGTTAAACTACATGGGACAACGGTTATACTATAAGGGATAGCGCATAGCGGTTAAACTTTGTGGGACGCGACAGCCGTATTACAAATAAACATGGGATAATAAATACAAACAAATATTGGACAGCAATACAATAATAGGCCCCTATACAATATATAAAAACAAGATTTACATACGAACAATGTAACTACAGTTCGGACTTTTTTATGTTAATAATCAAATAAAATTTTTACACCCATGTTAATTTCAATTCAACCAATTAGAATGTTATCCAAAGGACCAAAGCCATAACTAAAACAGCTGGAAGTAATCGTCGAGGTGAATGTTGGGATGAGGAATGTTGCAGGAATATATTGCTGTTGTTAGCTGGTACGATTGGGTTGGGTGGGGATGGGGGGTGGGGGGGGGGATGGTGGGGGCTTGTTTTGAAGATTTAAAATTACTCACTGAACTGCATAATCTTCAATAATCTTCAACAATAATTCATAATCTAACTTTATGGTAGCAGCAACGCGAATGAGACCCATTCGGGGAACGCACGTACGTTGAGTGAAGATGCAGTAATCACAGAACAGCATTTGTAACGGCACACAGAGAAAAGTTACAAAACTAATTTGTATATAAAAGGGATATTTTTTGAACAGCACAATAGTACCTCGTTCTCTCTAGCGGGGCGAGCCACGAAGTTGGTAGCCATAGCGAACTGAGACTGTTAGGGCATCAATAGGACCGAAACTTGATTTTTTAGACACCATCACTTTAATAGTCTCCAGATAGAGGGCTACATATCTAAACATTAAATGTCCTCACGATTTACGACACTATACTCCGGTTTAATTAAATTCCATTAAATAAGTTCCATTAAATAAACCTTCTAACTCCCAGTGTCCCCAATGTAATTGGGAGCATTTTTAAAATATTATTTAACAATCAATGGAAATTATACAAAATACCTAACGCATTATCTTTTGTCATTGTCATACTTATAGTCATTAGAGGCAACCAGAAGGATCCACTCTCTTGGCTGCTACCTATAGGGCACGGAACGCTCAACACTAACTCCAAATGGGGAACATCCGGCCCATGTGAAGAATACCAGACTTCCTGCCGTTATATTTCAATTTGCAGATACCCCATGTGAAGAATAGCAGGTTTTCTTTCACCAACAACACAGGTTACAGAAGGGCTGAATTTAACCAAAACAATAAACGAATTAGTATATGTACAGGTTATAAAACAGAAATAAACGCTATAAAACACTTAATAAAGATAAATTAGAAAAAATAAAAAATCTTCATACCGGTATATAAAATTCCAATAAAAAGTCGACCGAAAAGTGAAATCCTTGTATTCTTCACATGGGCGGAACACTCCATAACTAATAACTATCACAAAATAAATATAAACCACTACTATTGTAGTGGAAGTATCTTCTTAACATACGTTGTTGGACTCACTAATCGTCAATGTTAATTACCCAGTTTTACAGTCAAACTAACCATAACCAAGCTGCTCCAAATAAAGTTGCTGACAAAGTTGCCACGTCTGAACCGGCTAAAGCATTCGAAAGGTCATAATGCATGCGCTGTGCAGTGCAACATTATTAAACTTTCTGAAATTAGCAACCGGAGTGAAATTTATAATTAATAGTAAAATTATATAAGTAAAGCATTATTGGATTGTATGCGAAAACATGCACCATTTCAATGCTCATAGCTCAGCTATTCTCAACCATACTCATAGGCAAAATAAGTTAATTAAATTAACTTAACTATATAATTGATTATCTCACAGATGGAACTGTAATTTAGCACTTCCGACATTCTACCTTTGCTGACCAAGAACAGGACAGTTGTTTCGAAGCAAAGCACTCCAGGCTCCTCTCTAAACACTCCAGAAATCAACACATTGTGAATGTTTTAACATTTTTATAAAATATAAAACGATCAGGGCAATTTTCCCTTCGGGCCAACACTTCCGATATTTTACAAAGTTTGTCAGTTAAGAACTGAAAGTAACAGAATTGCAAATATTCCTTAAGATGTAACTGAATTAAACTTGAATCTTTAATTTGGAAATAACCGCTCAACCCGCCGGTATCTGCAAATTGAAATATAACGGCAGGAAGTCTGGTATTCTTCACATGGGCCGGATGTTCCCCATTTGGAGTTAGTGTTGAGCGTTCCGTGCCAATTACATTTTTATAAAATATAAAAACGATCAGGGCAATTTTCCCTTCGGGCCAACACTTCCGATATTTTACAAAGTTTGTCAGTTAAGAACTGAAAGTAACAGAATTGCAAATATTCCTTAAGATGTAACTGAATTAAACTTGAATCTTTAATTTGGAAATAACCGCTCAACCCGCCGAATCAGAGCTTAATTATTATACGTTATACATTATATACCAAGCACAATTTACAATATTTTATTAAATAATTACTTAGCATTTTTAATATTATTAAGAGTAAACCATAATGTTACTGTATAATACAATTAATATATAAACAATTAATTATATATATTGTTTGAACACATTCTTGCTGTATATAATTATATGTGTACATTAGTTAGTGTATGTTTATTATATTAAAGAACATTGAAATTATGTATACTCTATATATAGTATATATATATACTCCGTTAACTATAATATATTTTTATTATGGTAAACAAAGAAGATCTTCGTTTTTAATATTATAATGTATACTTTTAACCAATAACTATGGAAAAACAGAAATTTTTCGCAATAAAATCGCTCCTTGCCAATAAATATACAGGTTCGAGTACCTTCTTGTTGTTTACATATAAATAATTCGTGAGTATTAATTCAACCATTTCATTCTTTTACCAACTATATTTTTTAGTTAGAACAAATTTCATACTTATATAATTTAACTGATTAAGTTAGATACCGTATTATTGAATAAATGTTTCACGTATTTTAGTTATATATTACAACCTTAATATAAATAATATGTTATTTATAAAGAATTAAATATAACATTTTATATATATTTATAACAAAACAAACACCTATTATTTATTGACATATATTCCAACCGAACCATTAAATAATAACGATATTATTATTATTATATAATTAATCGAAACTATATTACCAGTACCGTCCGGTATGTCAATGTAAACAAATAGCAGTCAGCAGTGAAATATACTATTATTTAGTTTCATATATTGCCTAATCAATCGCAATGGAAATATAACAATTATATATTTATATAAATTGTGCATAAAATAAAATATACTTTATTTCCCGGTCGTCCTGATATCTCTCATTTACCGGACGCGCACAGCTATCGATGTCAATAAACTAGAGATCGAGGGGCGATAAGGTAAATAAATAATTTTAATTAATGCACAATATCGTTAAAATGTAGTACCGGTAATGCTACAGTTTAGGAATTAAACTGCAACTATTAAACCAACACTCTGATTTTTATAACGATGGTCCATCCCATATCGCCATTTAATACTGCACCAGTATATAATACTGTAAGCTGTAAGGCTCTATAGAATATTATAAACCAGGGATGGGGATATTATTATATTAGGTATGTTTTATTAGGATTTCATCAAAATTGGCTAGAAGTATTATTTTAAATGATATATGAAATATTTTACAGATAGGGGGGGGGGGGGTGGGGGGGGGGGGGGGGGGGGGGGGGGGGGGACTTTCGATGCAATAAGAATTCAACGCTCTCCTGGGGAAATTTGACGCAAATAACATCTGATTACTCCCAAAAATAAAACTGTAATCCTGTTCTATTGAGTTTCGTTTATTGTTTTGGTTAGATTAGAACTGTCCCTAAATTGAGATTTTAACATTGAGGCGAGGGGGCGAGATATTAATTCGCTGAGATGGGATTTGCTTCCAGCCCCCACCCCCCCCCCCCCCCCGTCTCTGATTTTAACTGAGCAATAATTAAAATAATATGATTGATTAAAAACTTAAACATGTTTGTTTATATTTGAAAAGTTTATTTTTCTTTAAAATTCTTATTAGCCTTTATTTACCTTCGATATATACAAAATTTACCAGGTCTACTTTAAAACCTTCCTATTATTTTAGGTTTCAGCCATCCGTGTTACAAACAACTGTTTTTGAATTATAAATAACTACTATACATTAATGGTACCGGTAATGCATTGTTTAACTTTTGAAAAGTATAATATTATATATTTATATTACAGTATATAGTACGGTAACTTGACAACACACATTACATTAAACCCTACAAAACAATTAATAAGTGCAGAAAGATTGTTTACAACGTCCAAAAAAATAATGTATTATTATAATGCAGTTAAGTTTGCTTATGATACACCATATTATTTTAAAATATTTGACATCATACAAGTAGGTACTCCGTCGCTATATATAGTTACATCAGTTATATAATATATAAATATTATATAATTATAATGATTATTTAATTATATAATAGAGAATCAGACCTGTGCCGTGACATGTTTATAATAAACGTAGTCTTCGTTGTTTCTATTGTTAGTAATAAACATAACATCTTCATTTATATTATAATTTTTTACTTTCAAATTCCATTATTCTTTAATAGTATTAATTAGATGTTAACGTCCTCCCGAGGCGAAATGGATGGAATAGTTTATCCCCAGTTAATCCCAAAGTTATCGTAATAACTACGATAAAGTATATAAATGATTTACAGTAACTGGTTGAGAAGATATACCGCAGCTTTCCTTAGCCTATGATTTTACTTAAACGCCCCTCCCATGCCCACCACGGTGCCCACCCCTACCAGCATAGGGATGGGATCTGGCTCCCCGCCCCCTATCCGAAGCCCCAAAGCCACCGCCCCTCCCACCGCGCCCATACCCCCGCCCCGCAGGAACACTACCCACAGCCCCGAAACCAGCTGTTGGGTAGAACTGATCCCCACTCGGCGACGGAAAGCCACTCACCTGTGCCCCGTAGGGTCCCGGTTGGGTAGACCCGTAACCCCTACCGGTACCACGGTAACCGTCCCTAGGACGGACTGCATGGTTGCTAGTAGGAGTAGCAACATAAGTTGCCTGGCCTTGACTCGCTAGTTGATCTTCATCAGGAACTAGCAATGTTGACAAACCCTTTAAAGCTGTGGAAATATTTCCAAACGCCTCGGGGGCTGTGGCTTTCGTCTCTACAAGGACGTGTTGATCGTAATTAAGATGGATGTATTGAGGGTCGCCTGACATGCGGCGTCTCTCCTCTTCATCTCTATCTCTAACAGTGCCTCTGCCGAGTAGAAATATCCGGCATCTAGAGTCCTTAATCAACTGCTTCAATGTATCACCTTTGGGTCCGAGGATCTTGCCAATGAAATTGTAGCCGGGATATTTTTGTAAAGGCATTAGGACTCGTTTGCGGAGGATTATATTTTGGTATTGGTCCAGGGAAAGGAAGTCGTCTGGGTCGATGTCGTTGACTTCTTCTGGTAGGAGGAATGATTTAGGAGGTCCAGGAGGTAGCGGTTCTGCTGCCTGCTGCTGTTGTATTTGGTCATGTTGCTGTATTTGTTCAGGTTGAATTGATGTGTCGAAATTGTTTCCCTCTACAGTGTGATCTTGAACTGCAGGCACCTGGCCAGGGGGAACTACAGTATCGGATAGATAGTCTGAGTACTCCTCAGTAGACGCCATTTCGTTCTCTGGTATGTTTAGTTCAGTAGTTGGTAGGCCTACTGGTCTATCTATGTATCTATTGATCTAGGTTCAAGGTCAAGCGTTCAACAACACTGCAACAACAACTGACTAACACTAAACACTATCAGACTAAAGACTAAGCTGAGATGGAGATGTGCTACCAGCTGACCAGTAGGCCCTACATTTACATCTGCCGTACTACACTCAGACAGTACTAGGCAGCTAGGCCACTACTACCAGTACCAATCATGCCAATACCAATACCAAACCAAGGCAGCAAGGACATGAGAGTGAGAGTAAAATCGAAAGCAATAATTTTCTGAACATCCAATAGGCAGATAGGCCTACTGCAATAATCTGATAATATTGCCTGTTTTATAGGCTAAATCATTTAGCCTATAAAACAGGCAATATTATCAGATTATTGCAGTGCATTGCATTGCCAAAATGGCCGGAGCCGGAGCCGGAGGCCGTAGGTCCGATCGAGCCCTAGCTAAATGCTTTAAGTTCTGAAGTTTTGGGTCCGACGAATCTGTACATAAAGTACAAAGAAACACTGAAACAGACAAATACAAAATAGTACAATATAGTACAAAATACGAAAAGAGTACAACGAAGAGTACAACAAAGAGTACGTGTACTGCAGTACTGGTATACAAGTGTAGGCCTAATTAAATTCGTGTAGAAGGGCGCACCCGGGGTCCTACGAATTACCCCAAAATACCCCAAAACACCCCAAAATACTCCAAAATACCCCAAAATAGTCAAAAATTACCCCAAAATACCCCAAAAAGGCTAAAAAATTACCCCAAAATACCCCAAAATAAGCTAACAATGTTTTTTAACAGCGAGGGAAAGGAGCAGGTTACAGTGGCAAGTTTTTTTAACCAAAACAATAAACGAGAGTGAAGAAAAATTTTTTAATTATTTTGGGGTAATTCGTCATTATTTTGGGGTAATTCGTCATTTTGCCATATTTTGGGGTAAATTAAATTTCCAAAACAAAGGCTCAAAAAAAAGTATTTTGGGGTAATTCTAAACTATTTTGGGGTATTTTGGGGTAATTATAAACTATTTTGGGGTATTTTGGGGTAGTTTTATACTATTTTGGGGTCTTTTGGGGTATTTTGGGGTGTTTTGGGGTATTTTGGGGTAATTCGTAGGACCGCGCACCCGCACATGATGTGGATGTGCAAAATAAAACAAAGCATTGTGGGGCAAGCCACACATTGATCAGACTGTAAGGGTGAAGGGCGTTGATCTAGCAGTCAGAGAGCATGACAATACAATCTTATGAGGTTTAATGCAGCTTTTTGTGTTCGAAAAACACAAAAAACGGTCCCAAGCTGCTAAGCCCGCAAAATTGCAGAGGGAGGAACTCAATAAATTTGCTAGATAGAGGGAGAGGCAGAGGCATAGGACCACAGCCAGACAGCCTACATAAACGTAGTCTATACTTAGCATAGACTATCCAGCTATCCTTCAGTATATGGGCTACTTTAAGACAGTAAGACTAGGCCTGTAGGCCTATGACCTAAATTTTGAGTCTCAGTTCTGCAGTTATTCGAGTTTATATATCTACCCACTGCATAATGTCATCAGGTCTTGCATTATACAGATTGTATTATACGAACAGTAGTGTACTTCTACTGTCAGACTGCATGCCAGTCAAAATCTAGGCCTACAAATCAAAGTTATGTCAATCATTTCATACTTGACCATAGAACCAAGGCCGCTATTGACATTATAGTGGCAGTCGGGGAGAAGTTCTATTTTCAACTGAGTTGAAATTTCAACTTTATTTTTTAAAATTCAACATTTTATTAAAATTCAACTTTTGGAGTAGCTTTTCAAATATTGAAATATGGAATTGGAATCCATTTCTGGCATTCCATTGTATAATAATTATGAGTTATGACATTCAGCTGTAATTAAATACATCTTATAAATTCCCATAGTCTGATAGTATTTCAGCTAATTTCAGCCATTCCAGCGTAACGGTCGTGACATTCCGCATGGGTTTCCGGTATTAATGAGTATTCTAAGGGCACATGGAAGAATGATATTGAAAAGATATTACTATGATATGATCCTAAGATATGGACCTTTAATAAAATCGAAACCGCACTGGAATACATTACGTTTTATTGATTGTATTCCAGTTTAAAGTTGGCGTAACGGTCGTGACTGAAATGGACAAGCTTTTTAGAGACTCCTACACAATATAAATTTCTATCGAATTTACTGTACTTATTTAGCGTTACTTATGTCAGACTAACATGTTAATAGATAGAGTTTAAAATGAAATTAACAGTATGGCAATATAATATCATTAGAGAATGTGGCAATCAATTAACACTAATCCTAGCACAGTTTCTAATATAAGTTGTTTAGCGTATGGACTACATTTGTAGTCACATTATTTGAACATTATTTACAATGTTATTTTTTTGAATAATTTTATTTAAAAATAGAAAATAAATAGTTTGTGGAACCATTTTCATGCCAAACTTTAGGTTGGGGGGGGGGGGGGGGGTGGGGGGGGGTTGGACAACATATACAATAACAACAACATGATTATGTGTGAGTTCTAGGTTATTTAAGTATATCTGTATATTCAGTTCCAACATAAAATTGTATTGCATAGTTCAGTTCATATAAAAAAAGTAGGAAGACTACAGTTGTGTTGTTGTTTGTTTAGATACCCAAACAGTCAATAAAAGTTTGTGGTTATCTTTGCATTTATCACACCGGACTCTTGTTTGCTTGCTATATGACGTTTCTAAATTTTAAACATGCTAAACCTTTCTAAATATTGCATAGTTTATTATGAAGCACTGGTAAGCCTATAGTTGTTACTTGTCTAGACTCCTAAACATTCAATACATGTTTTCACAACGATATGGTGATCTTTGCAGACTGGTACAAAGCATTTATCACACCGGACTCTCGTTTGCTTGCTATCTGACCTTTCTAAACATAGCTTACATCGTCTGGGACCCGCAGAAGGAACTTTACTATTTGGCATAATATCTTGTTTACTACGCTTGCATGGTGGGGGTTGCACAGTGGTGTATTCTGCACCTGACTTTGCCACATAAATTGGGTGGACAGCAGGCAGAGTATTACCTGAACTCGTATCACTGTCGCTCAAATCACTACAGTCAAATGGAGTGGTTTCCATGTCAAAATCCGAAGCACTGCTGAGATCGCCAGCCTCATCATCATCCAAAATGACACTGATACCAACCACATTTTCAACATCATCATCAGAATTTCTAATATCTGTTCCCGTTGCCACATTACAAATATCAACTGTATTTTCGATTCCATCATTTTGTGTGCCATTTTCTTCATCTTGTTCCGGTGTCTCATCACCAAGATCAAGCCAGTGCTGTACGTTTATAGTTTCAATGGCTTGCTCCAAAATATCACGGTCACGTTGATCAGGAAAATAGCTTTCAAACAATAGCCGATTATAGTTTGTCATTGTATTTGTATCACTTATAGCAGGCTATATGTGGCAGGTTAGTTAGTAACAGGTCGGCAACTCTACCTCAGTACTGTATCTAAATTTGATTCTGAAAGTAATAATTTAGGCCTACAGTCAGACAGTATTATCCAGAATTAAATTCTGCATATTTGTATGAATATATTTAGTGAATACAGACAGGTGCCCCTGGGCCTCTACGGTTTATAAAGACAATGACTAACTAAATTTGTCAAAATCCCTTATACTACACTGTGACTACAAATGTAGTCCATATGCTAAACAACATTAATTAACCATTTAACTCAGGCATTGGCCAGGAAATACAATAATATAAACGCATTATCCAATAGAAAACGCGTTTTCCTACAGATAGATGAAGCACCACCTTCAAGGCATTAGAAGTTGATGAGGGGAGAGTTGTTGAAAGTGGCTTGACTACAAATGTAGTCCATGCGCTAGCATTAGTGTTAACCAGCGTAACGGTCGTGACATAGTTTCGTAACGGTTGTGACATTATCGATTTTCACATAAATCTGAATTTCAAAAAATGGTAAGATATTAGAGTTAGGTATTGATATCGATTTCAGGCAGGTTTTCTTGTACGCTGATTTTAATAGAAGGCTTTTTACATTCCGCAATTGAACACATCTACCATTTTTGGTGCTAAAATGAAAAGTGCAAGTAACAAGTATTTTTCAAATTAATGAAAACAACTAGACTTGTAGGAATGGTATTTATTTCAATTACTTATAGGTTTTCTGGTACGCCGATTTCAATGGAAGGCTTTTTAAATTCCGCAGTTGAACACATCTACTATTTTTGGCGCTAAAATGAAAAGTGCAAGTGAACAGCATTTTTCAAATTAATGAAAACAACTAGACTTGTAGGAATGGTGTTTATTTCAATTACATACAGGTTTTCTGGTGCGCTGATTTCAATGGAAGGCTTTTTAAATTCCGCAGTTGAACACACCTACCATTTTTGGTGCTAAATTGAAAAGTGCAAGAGTAAATAAACATAATTTTTCAAATTTTGCAGATTATATGTAAGCAGCCATACGTTCTACTGTTCTATGTAGTATTGTAAGCTGATATTTTGGTTATTATGTGTACTACCTGATTACAGTATAATTATAATTACATCCCACTGCAGCAGTGGTATGATATGTAAATGATGTTTGTAAATGATACAAATTCATTTATACTGTATAATAATGATTCCTAAGTTTGTGTCACAACCGTTACGGTCATAAGTGCTCTTATCACTTATGGCACATTATAGGTTAAGAAGAAACCTTTGTACACCCAATATTTCAATTATCACGAATCATATTCCAAAATGTAATCTAAATAGAGAGTAAAAAAGACGACCTTTCGTTCCTTGAATTATACATGCTATGCTAATATTCCCATTTCCCACATGTTAATGTCACGACCGTTACGCTGATTACTACAACTGGAACATACAGTCAAGTTAAACTATATGACTCAAACAATTGATACGAACCACCTAACGATAGATATAAAAGATTATAACCATTACTGCCGGGGATATGGAGATATTGGAAAAACTTGTTCTTCAGCGTAACGGTCGTGACATATTTTCCATCCACTCATTACAATGCTATTAGAAAAATATTTATTAGTTGTACATTATTTAACCGACATAGCTAATTACTACATAGATATAAGATTCTGAAAAACATATGACATTGCCAGTTTGGTAATTATCATGCCATTTTGGTTTGTATGTAATTATGCCAAAAATATTGAATTTTTGGCATTTTTTAAATCACATTTTGCGGACGCCGTAAAAAAAAATTGGCGAGGGTTATGGAACATTTGAAAGCAGTTTTATGAAGCACAATATGTGTGCTACACACTCAATACAAAATAAATGCATCTCTAAGTACTTTCATTTTTCACCAAAAGGTTTACTTTTGCTTGGAATGGCTGATTTGCAAATGTAATCACTTAAAATGTTTTAAAAAAAAGTGTTCCCGACGGTTAAAGTTTGTTTTCCATCTGTCGGTAATGCAGTAATGAGGGTTAATTTTAATGAGAGTTACATCCATAAAAACAATGAAAACACCCCTTCTGTCACGTCTTGGCCTTGGGGGCCTTCTGACTGTCTGAGCCTCCTGCCATTTTAGAGTTGAATTTACAACTTAAATAATTTTCATTTATTTTTCATAATTTGTCTGCATTAATAATTAAACTAGTTAGTTTAGAGTTAAAGGAACTTAAGAAGTGAGAGGGGGGGGGGGGGGGGGGGGGATGTTTGTATGAGGCAATACAGCAATATGTTATTTGATTGTCTATGTCTGTCTGCGTAATTTCAAATAGCCTTTAAATGGTACCAAACTTTAGCATAATATATTATATATAAATAGTAAATATTGAAATTTAAAATACATTTAAAATACTAAATAATTTTCATGACTACGATTACATAGTGTAGTACAGTCACAGTAGTGTAGTACAGTAACTTTTGTAGTATTAATATGGTGTCCGAAATAATGGGTTCAACCCGTCCGGCCTCCATCTGCATGATGAATTCATACTATCAGACTATCGCTTGTTTAAGTTTTATATAATTATATTATGATGCATGTCAATATGGTTATGATTTCTTCAAGCTGTCAAGTAGTAAAAATATACATATCTTATCTTATCTTAAAAGTCGAATTAAAAAAAAAAGTTTTAAATTTAAACTCAGTTGAAATTTGAACTTCTCCCCGACTGAGTGGTGCATATTCTGATATTATTATTATGAGTACCGGTATATTATACTACTGTCAGACTGTAGTAGACCCTATACCTGTATACAGCTATACGCTATACTGTGATTAAAGTTTGATGTGATTGCAGTTCAGCAGTTACCTAACCAGCACTACTGCACTAGGCCATACCGGTACTGAAGTAGGCCTACCATAATTATTATACAGTAACTGAGTAAGAGGTAGAATAAAACGTCTGTCCTTATCTGATCTGATCTGATCTGACAGCATCTGATTCTATAACCAATCAGGAGAAAGAGATATAATATTTACCTAACTGTCTGTTAGCGTTAGGTAAATAGCCAATAGCTGAATAGGGGATCACGTTTCAGGTTGCCTGTTACGTATCAGTATCATCATATGAAGTAGCAGTACAGGCATATCGGTATGCATCTAAATGCACAAAGGCATGTTATTATATATTAAAAATGCGATATACATACAGTAGGATGAAGGATGGTGGGTATGGGTATGAAAGTTGTGTGATTGTCCCAGCAAGATGGATAGTTTCAGATGTAAACAACTTTCGTAGATTTAGTCTGTTAGTTGGTGTTGAAACATTAAACTTTTATTAAAAACAATACAGCATTTGCTGCAATATTTTTTTCGTAAATCTTTCTTGTTAATAGTTATCATTATTAATAGTTAAAGTTAATTATATTAATTATAATTAATATTATTAATTAAGTACGGTAATGATTCTTATTAATAAATTACATTTAAAATATGTATGAAATTTAAGAATTTTATTAATTTTACTATTTATTAAAGAATATGGGAAGGTGGATGGGAATGTGGGAATTTATAAACACTTAATACCTTCCAATTGAAGGAAAAGAGCAGGTTACAGCGGCTGTAATTTCTAACCAAAACAATAAACGACGTTGTTGCCTACAAATTGAGGGAAAGGAGCAGGTTACCGAGACAGGGTTTTCTAACCAAAACAATAAACGATTTTGTTACCTACCAATTGAGGGAAAGGAGAATATGTTACCGCGGCGGCTTGTTTTGTTTACACAGTTACACCCGTCACCTTCTTACTAACCGTCCTACTGACTGATCAATAGATCATCCCCCTCAAAAAACAAGACATAAATAAGCTCTATAATACACTCAATAAAGATAAATTAAAAAAGAATTAAAATCTTCAAATATAAAATTCCAAAAGTCGACAGAAAAGTGAAATCCTGGTATTCTTCACATGGGCGGTATTCTTCACATGGACCGACACCAAAATTTGGCACCAGCCGCTAAAAACAAATTTAAAATTTCTAGCTTATTTTATTTGAATTCCTTTTAGTTCGTTTCAGTTAGTCTTTTAGTTAGTATCGTTAGTTTCAGAGCGGGAAGTATTATATTGACACCCCCCCCCGGGTTTAAGGGGAATACCGGGGAAACTTCACATGCTGACATAGGCAGAAAGTCCAGTACTCATTTAGCTACCATTTAAGGATGCAAGGCAGAGATGCCTCGCTAAACCCTTCAAAACATTCGTGCCGAAACGAAAACTACCTTGGCCCCATGCCGGGGTTGAACCCACAACCTCCGAGAGATGTGAATTCAATATAACCACTACACCAAGGTGCGCTCTGAACCAAGGTGGAACAAGTGTCAGATACCGTCAGATCAGATCAGATCAGATAAGGACAGACGTTTTAGCCATCCTAAACTGAGTAATACTGAACTCACCAGAAGAAACAATATGAATTCAAATACCGGGGTTACTAATATGCTAGATGCGGTTCCCTCTGCTACGGAGAGGCGACTCAAATTGAACTTATCGAAGCTAATAACTCCCAGATAATAATAAATGAACCTATTTTCATACCAAATACCGGTACACTAGCTACATCGTCATTTCCCATTTGGTCTACTGGTACAAGAGGGCCTACTTCCGGTAACGGTCCCTGCCTCGGAAAAGCCTTCTCACAAACGCTCACGTGTCACAAGCAATGATTCGCCCAACCCTCCACAGGCTGACAGGTGGGTCAACGACTATCAGAGTTTCCCCAGCAATATGCCGTCCAGAGGCCGGCAGGTTGGGATTCCAGCGCTACAGGTTTCGAAAACACTAGGTGGCAAACCCAAAACCACGGTTATCCGTTCACCCCACCAGTCCACGGAAGCCTATTACAGTATTAAGCGATCGTAGTGACACTCGCACTGGTCTGACAATAGGCCAACCGGGTTTATCGTTCTACCTAGAAATGATTCCGGATATCAAGGCCGGTGTTGACGAGCTAAACCTTGCATTGTGGAAGGACCTATATTCAACCATATTCAAACCAATAGATCGAATATTCAACGTCTCCATAGATGCCACGTTGAATCGGAGAAGCGGAACTCCAGTCGTTGTTTACTTCTTACTGGGGCAGTGGAGAATCGAGGTGAGGTTGTTGAAGCTCTAATTGCAGAAATTATAACTACTAAATTACAAATATCGTCTCAGCTGAATATCGAATGAGCATTCCGGATCGGCGCGATAAAACCGAACTCTAAACGTCCCATTAAAGTCGAATTTTTAAGTCTAAAGACCAGGAACGCCGTCCTTACAGCAGGTCGTAACCTGATGAGAGATTCGCCTTTAAAGTTTCTTGAAGATCTCCCCTATGAGCTTAGACGACAGCGTGATACACTATCACGTTTATCGCAGGAAGCCCGACGCGCTGGTGTAACCAACTCGTTGCGGGGAAATAACCTGTACTTAAAACGGCACCAAAATAAACGGATGGGAAGTTTACGAGAATCCTAATGTGAGGCTCTCAGACATTATTAATCCCAGTGTATCCAGTCAATGTGCTCCAAACTTGGCTCGTCACCCCTATTCCAGAATATCCCAACCTTTACGATATCGCAACCTCGGCAACTCATCAACGAACAACATGGCCTACTGCCAACCTCAACATCATTTCGAACCATATAACCCCAGTTATCATCACATCCAAAGAACTGCACTGGTTCCTAACTGTGGTAATGTTAATAGCTTTGGTAATTTTAACAACTCATCTACCGGTACAAGTTGCTAGTCTCAATGCTAATGCTAATGGTGGTCTGGTGGTAGCATCACAACAAATAATAACCCGACTAACAGTAACTTCATTCATTATAGCGGTATCAGTCCGACATAACTCAAATCATTTTAACACTTCTGACTCTAACCCACTAACATTCACATCACTTACTAACAATGTCTCGACTAGTGTAGGCTATCTCTCAGACCCAATAGTTCCCGTCAAAGTGAAACTTATGATACTAATGGTGGCACAGCCCACCAGTACTGTACAGCAGCACTGGTGTAATATTGGCTACTGTTCAAAATGTTTCACCAATTTCTCTAGGGGATACTGTAGCAAATAGTAGTACTTGGACCGTAGTAGGCGGCACCGGTAATGTAGTTAGTACGCCCATGCTAGATAGAACATCTCCGGGTATACCTTTCAGCCTTTATCTAATAGGTTCGATGTACTAGATATTAGCGTGGATGAGGAGTCAGCCACAAAACCAGTAGATTCTGTAGTTACAGGTAGAAATAGAACTATTTCACTCAATATAGAGGATTGTGAAATAATTAACCACCAGACTGCCAGATGCCAAACAATCATGTAGCTAGTGAGTCGCTGCAGTCTCTTGTCCCTGCCACAGCTGTACCTAAAATAGTACTTCGCAAGGGGTACTGCCGAAACAGCCATAGCTGGAATTTCACAGTCCAATTCTGGAATCCCAGAATGGGAGATCGCAAGAAAATCCATACCGTCAAATAATACCTATGGGCTACCAAGTACTAGCTGACTAGCGTAACCCAGAAACGGGTTCATCCACTGAAGGTCATCCCATGGGTAACAAAACAACACGTATAATACACCATCGGATTTAATAGAGAACGCTCCTCCACATCCGGATTAACTAACAACTATTCAGAGCAAACTGATTTTAACTCCGACATTACCAGGTTCTCGGTAGTCCTACCTAATAATTTACATTTTACAGTAGATTTCCTTAATCAGTTAATGTTGAAGGTCTTTTGTCGTGCCTAGCGGAACCAGACTTCCATTCTTTTTATCCTCTAGAAATTAATGACACATCTACAGTAATATTACAAAAATTCCGAAGTTATTATGCGAATTAACATCCAAAGTTAGATCATGGATGAGGTTATAATTATTGAAAAAACGTCGTTGTGAAGGGATACCGGTTGAAAGACAGACAGAGGATCCCGACCGATCATCTTTGGTGATTATTCCATACGCGCGCGCGCTGGCTAATGGCTGGGTGGGTGGATAGACTGACTAGGCTTGGCCGTAGGCCGGTAGAATAATAGAGTTTGTTTGCTAGACGTTTCTATTAATAGGTGCAGTACAGTGTACCGCGGTAGTGATATGATAATAGTACAGCGTAGCGGTGGAAAACTATTTCACCTCTAGAACACTTAATAAATTGCCATCTCAGTTATAATGCACGTGACCGTTTATATATATGTAAATACATTGCCCTTAGGCTAACACGTTTGTTAGCCTCCAATCGATACGCTCCGAAACCGCCATGTGCGGCCCTTCCATTGGCTGGCTTATTACTCGTCATATATATGTTACTAAAGATTACATTATACTGAGTGTCACTGAAAGGTCCGATACAATACCGCTGCGTGGCGTTCATATTGCGATGCTAGGTATAGGAATAAGGAGGCCGCAATAGGGCATAAGACACTTGATAAAAATTTATTGTTTAAGTGTGAAAATTGATTCCTTGACTGTCTGTCGCAATAGTTCATTGTAAAGTTGTTGATTAATGTTTTGATAAATACAAGGTGTAGTTGAATGGTAATGGTTAAGTAGGCCTACTGTAGTTTCTCATACAGTTAAGTTACAGTAAAAAAAGTAAAAGTAAAGAAAATTTTCTTCGGCCGCTAGGCCAGGGATTACGCACAAAGTCTGACGACTTATTTCCAGTGCGGTCCCCCCAGAACTTTACTCCCCAGAGGAAACTCCAGTACTCATTTAGCTACCACTTAAGGATGCAAGGCAGAGATGCGCCCTGGCTGGTCCCTTTAACGCATTCGTGTCGAAACGAAAACTGCCCTGGCCCATGTGAGGATCGAACCCACGACCTACGGTACGGGAGATTTTAATTCAATGCAACCACTACACCAAGGTGGAAGGAACCTTAGTGGACAGTAGTACTGTACGGTAAAGGTTTTTAATATAGGTACTGTAGATTTACATATACAGTACCATAGTACCAGCTGTAAGTATACGGAGTGACAATTATTTGTTATGGTGAAGACCATGGTTATATATACTGTACTTCTATATGCAATCAACAAATGGGGGGGGGGGGGGGGGGGGGGGACTTCGAGGCAATCTTTATCCTACACGGTGTGGGCTGTATGTGTATAAGATAGGCCTACATAACATCAGTATATGTTGTAGCAGTAGGGATCGATTACATACTGTACAACGTATTAATGTAGCCTACATTATATATGTTGTGCGTATGTCTTCTGTCTGTTGAGTATAGATTACTACTACTACTGTACTAGGTTGAGCGAACTCGGACAAAAATGTTGAGAATTGTAATTTATCATATTGTCTACTGTAGCCTATTATACTGTAACATGCACTATATTTCATCATTAATAAAACTTATTAAACATTTTTACTTAAAATTTATGAATAAAACTACATTATTATTCTAAATACAGAGTAAGCAGAAGGGTTTAATTTCTTCTTTCTAAAACTTGAAATATGTATTTATTCAATCAGCTGATCTTAACCTAGAGAATATTAACCTACAATATTATATGTTACTTTATTTTCAGGGTGATAACATTATTTTCATTATTTACCATCAGATAAGTGTTACCAAATTATCATGGGTATTTCATTGGTATTAAATATAGTATTAATTATATTTCACAATGTCCCAATTGCGGCTTCACCGTAAATAACAGTTATATCCGTAGTTATTATTATTAATTGATGTATTAATTATTGCTATAATTATTATTAATTTATATATAATTCTAATTTAATTTGAAGGTTAAAATATTTTATTCAGTATGTACAATAAATAAATTAAATAAAAAAATTTATTATATTAAAATTTTTTACTATATATTATCCTTTTTTTTTCAATTATATTCTGAAAAATAAATAAAATATTAACAAACGGAGCTAATCACGTTATGTTACACCTCTGTGGCAAAGTAAAAATGGATCTAGGGGACGCGAATGGCTATTCCAATAGGAAAATTCGAGATAAATTGAATGCTGTAGTGCAAAATGTTATGGAGAATTTCACCGCGGAAATAGAGGCAATTGTAGACGAGTCAAGCAGATCAATAGTAGTTGAGAATGGGAGCTCTCCACAGGAAAATGTAAACAGTGCGGTGGATGAAAAGGTAGCTACATTTTCAAAGCACAAAATATTTTTGTCTCGACGTTCGTTACTAACAGAGTTACTGGATGTTACGCACTTCAAAACAATACAGAATATTTGCGTGGCCATCCTCATTATATTTGCAATCAATGAAATGGCCAATGATGTTGAATTACACGGCAAACCATGGATCTCTGGTCAGTTTGTTGTTGATCAGTTAGTTGTTAAGGCTCCTGTCGTCACGTGTTTGTGGTTACAGATGCAAGGTTTAGTAGTTATTGGAACTTATTTCGCATTCCACAATTGGGCAAACTCACGCCAATTATTCGCTAATGTAGCCTTTATTGACTACATCGGGCTAACAAGCTACATCCTATCCGCAGCCCTTCTCCTTGTCATTCCTACCTTCTACATTTTCTTTTACAACCTTCCAGGCGGTTCTTCCGTGATAATCGTTCTAGAACAGTTGCGACTCTTAATGAAAACATACTCATTCATACGTGAGAATGCGCCAAGAGCTATGGGTTTGCCTTGTGTTTTATCTCCGAGACTAGACAGACCGACTGACCTGAGTGACAGACTCTGTCCGGACTTTACTAAATACCTCTACTTTATGTTTGCACCCACTCTCATATACAGGGATTCCTACCCTAGAACTTCCCATATCCGCTGGAGATTCGTCGCGCAAAATCTATTCCAGTGCCTCAGCTGCATCATCCTCACCAACTTCATGTTCTCTCGCTACTGTCTCCCTGTGTTTCATAGCTTCCATTCGGCTCGTGGCTTCCAGTTTTACTTAATATCCTTGTTTAACTGCATGCTCCCCGCCACATTCGTGCTTGTACTCCTCTTCTACGCTGTCTTGCACTGTTGGCTCAACGCTTTTGCGGAGATTTGCTGCTTCGCTGATCGAATGTTCTACAGCGACTGGTGGAACTCAACTAATTTCTCTGGTTACTTTAGAAACTGGAACATTGTAGTTCACGATTGGCTGTACAATTATATATATCTGGACATGTTGAAGGTTACTAATGGTAACAAAGCTTGGTCATACACCATGGTTTTCATCATTTCTTCATTTTTCCACGAATATGTTATGGTTGTTGTGCTCAAAGTTTTTTACCCTTTAATGATTATCCTATTTGGAGGAGTCGGTTTTATGCTCAAGATAATGATAAAGCCAAATCAACTTCGACTGGCAAACATACTATTTTGGTGCCTAATGATCTCTGGTACGGGAATTATGTTCTTTATTTACACCATGGAGGTCTACGCCAATAGAAACTGCGAATACCAAGTGAGTTATTGGTTCGCCAATCTGCTTCCCAAGTTGTGGTCTTGTTTGAAATACATTGACACAAACCCAGAAGAATTTTTGCAGCAATAAGTATTTTTTGGGGTTACGAAATATTCATTTTGTGGTTGTGGTTGTACCTCTAGCGAGATATGAATAAATGCAATGCAAAGCTTTATGTATCAGTTAGTGCCTATATATTTTGGTTGGCAAAATATTTGGTAACGAATTCACTTAAATATTACACCAATATTAAACACTAATAAATATGTAATAATAAAATAATAATGTGTATTAATTATTATTATAGCACAATATTTCATCATTCACCAATAAATTATTTATGTGTTGATTTAAACTGAATTCCACGATAAGTTTACTGTAAATATCGAGTTCTCATGAAAATAAAACTTATCTACTTCAATCTCCTGTATCTTATACTATCCTCGGACTAAAAGTTCTCGGAAGCCCTGGTTCACAGGTAAGATGAAAGATTATTTAAGCAGGCGGCCTTACCAGCCTACACAGCAACTCCTACTGTAAATAATAAAAATTCAATGGCCTTCTTATTGCCGCATACTCTTTGTTGGCGTCTTGCTACTTATTTTAATAATAATAAAACTATTATTGAATAAAAAATAAGTAAAGGGAAAACGCCACATTTTTCACTCCTTTTCAGTTTCAGTTAAGTTCAACTTTTCTGTCCGAGTGGTAGAGTGGTCCGAGTGGTAGAGTAGAGTGGTAGTGGTAGGTCCGTTTATACGAGTTGGCAAGAATGCCAATGAGTGGAAAACTCAACTCATGAGTGCACAACATCAGTAGTTACGCTAAAGAAAATCAGTGGAAAATAATGTTTTCCATTGCGTTTTTATATCTTTAAAGTTTTATTGAAAAAAATATCACCATAGTTATCAGTTGTATCCTATGATTTATTAGGTAGAAGCTCAGAAACCATAGTGTCATCAACCTCTTTCATATTGTCGAGCATGTCCATATCACCAAGAAGGACCTCTCTTAGATAACCATAGTGTCATCAACCTCTTTCATATTGTCGAGCATGTCCATATCACCAAGAAGGACCTCTCTTAGATAACCATAGTGTCATCAACCTCTTTCATATTGTCGAGCATGTCCATATCACCAAGAAGGACCTCTCTTAGATAACCATAGTGTCATCAACCTCTTTCATATTGTCGAGCATGTCCATATCACCAAGAAGGACCTCTCTTACATATTCGGCCTACCAGGTCCGGTACTTATCGCTGAATTCTGCTCGATTCTAATTGAACGTGGTAAGGGACGCAAATTAGGACAAGCGATAACAACAGTTAACAGATAAAACACTTAAAATAAAGATAAATAAAAAAAAAATAAAAATCTTCATATATAAAATTCCAATAATAAGTCGACTGAAAAGTGAAATCCTGATATTCTTCACATGGGCGGATGGTTGTGTGAATATCTCTATCAGATAGGGGGAACTATTGATGCAATCCATCATACAGTAATTACACTATTCCAGAGGAAATCGACTCAAATAAAAGCAAATTACAGACATAATTTATTGTTTGGTTTTGTTGTTGAGTCACGTTTATTGTTTTAGCGGCATTATACTGGCTTGTGGTCTTAGCAATGTAATTCAATGTTTATTGTTTTGGTTCCCCCAACACGCCTCTGTAACCTGTTCCTTTACTAACCTGCTCCTTTAAATGGCAATGGGTCCGGTCCACGGGTCCTGTCAATTGAGCAATGAGTCCCCGGACCAAATACCAGTATATGGCCACATTCTTTTTTCGTCTAGATCGGTTTTTAATCAATAGCCCCCCCCCCCCCCCCCCCCTTTTTTTTCGGCAATATACAGTATATAAATCGTAAACTTGGGGGATATGTTAAATTATTAATGCGGTTTAATTAAAGTAAAATAAATAAATTGAAATACATCAATTACTAATATATATTGAATTAGTCATTTCAAGTTTGATTCGTATATTGTTTTGGTTAGATTATGTCCTAGCTACGTGTATAGTATATTTACATCCCCAATTATACATATAGAGGTATTGCAATACATAGTATGAAGCGAATCCATATTTTCTATAAAGGCGAATTGAATTGACTTTATGTTACATAAAGGCCTGTTTACACGTGGAAACTTTTAGAGCAACTTTCTCGGCAACTAGCAACTTTTTTAGAGCAACTTAATTTAATCGCTGTTTACACTGGCAACTTTACCAGCAACTTTACCAGCAACTTGGGCGGCAACTTTTATAGCAACTTGGCTAGTTTGACTGCAAAATAGTGGGTCATTTTATCTACTAGCTAGTTTGATAATTAAATCTGATAATCCCGCTTTATTCGCCAACGCAAATTCCTTCAAGTTGCCGTAAAAGTTGCTCAACTTTTAAAGCAACTTTTTTACGTGTTTACACGGACAACTTGATCGGCAACCTGAGTTGCTCTACAAGTTGACAAGAAAGTTGCTCTAAAAGTTGCCACGTGTCAACAGGCCTTTAAGACAATGAATATCGATTTCCCGATTTACACGTATATACTATAGTCAACTTAGACGAAGTGTCTATTGCTACTAAAGAAGAATTTAATATAATTATTAAACCCTAACTCCACTCACACTTAACTAAACTTCTATTTTTGACTACTAGAACAATAATTACTATAGCCCCCCCCCCTTCCACTTCCTTATCAGCACTACATATATTAGTCCAAAAGTATGGGAAATTGTTAAATTATTAGACAATGAATTTCTCTATGGTCTACGGAATATGCTACAGTAACCTTTTTGAGTAGGTGAGAATACAACTAGTTAGAATCTACAGTATGTACAGTACATGGAATATAGCGTTACAACTATGTACAAGATAAGTACAGTAGTATAGGCTTGGGCGGCTCGGCGACAGTTGGACCCCACTGACTGGCACCAGACTGTCTGGTTGACACCTCCTAATTAGGCTAATTAGACCCTAATTGACAGGTGTCATCAATTAATTAGTACAATTAAACCCTGTGTCTCACGACTCCTAATTAGGGTTTAATTGATTATCCTAATTAATCAAACCGATACGGAATGGTGTCAGTGAGGTCCCACGGTCGTCTAGAGGCCCAAGAAGGTGTCATAAGTGACACCGCCCCTTTTTTATTTATTAATACTTATTAATTTCTCTTAATTTTAATTAATTATTTGTATTTAATTTTACTTTATTTATTTGTATTTAATTTTACTTTATTTATTTGTATTTAATTTTAAATTAATTATTTATTTATACTTTATTTTAAATTAATGAATTGTATTACTTTTACTTTATACATTGATTTCTATTTTTAGAATTATCAATATTTAGTTTTTATATTACTTACCATTGCTAAATGACATTACTATGACATAATATCTATATTTAGCTCTATGGTATACAGCTCCCTTACTGGCAACTAATTACTCTATTGCTGTTTTTAGAAGTACTAGAGTGCTAACAAACAGCAGTCCTGCAATGGTAAAGTGCTAACTGTTTTAAAGTGCTAACACTCCCTGAAAAAAATTTGTTAAGACAATTTGACTACAATTCCGGGTTCCGATTGGCTCATTTCGAAGTGTTAGCAGTTTGACCCCTTTGCAAGCACAAATTAAAAACGTCAAATAGCAACAAATTTTAACAACTGCCCCCTAGCGACCAGATTCAGAATTATTGAAAAAGGTAAAGTGCTAACTGTTATTTTGTTGTATAATTATTGCATAGAACGCCAGACCAGATTTTAGCATTTCATAACTAAAATTGAAATAAATTGATTATTAATCGAACCGAGATCACAAGAGGTGATTATGAGTTTCTGAAATGAATAATACCGGCCAACAGAAAGCATAAAGTGCTAACATTAGGCCTATTCAATTAATATGTTAAACGTTTATGTCTTTGCTCTACTAGTTCATGGATTTCTTAAAAGCATTCAATAATATGGCACATAATCACAACCATAATTAATATATTCTCATAATTAAATATTATTCTAAATCCTTAATCCTTGCAATAAGTTACCTTCCAACAGAAAGCATAAAGTAATTAATCCTTGTAATAAGTTTCCTTTTCCAGAAAATAGTGAGGTCATTCTGTATTTCAAATTTCGCGCAATCTCAAATTTCATTTTGTACAAATACTGCTATAACGTATATGTATTACACATTACACCTTACACATTATTGCGCACTACTGCTATTCTTGGTCTTTTCGAGGTCAAAACTTTAAATCTCTGTAAATACATACATAAAACCATTGTCCCTATTAAACCCTAGACATCTCAAACTTGTATTTTTCAGAAGTGGGTGCAAAATGTGGTGCAAGCAGCAAATTTTGAAAACCATCAAATATATCAATTCATTGTGTCACCTTGTTTCTTGCGTTATACGGGTTTGTTAGGGTTCTGAATTCAATGGAATCAGTAAAAATGTCATAAGAGTTTTCAAGCTTGTATTTTTCGCCGGTGGGTGAAAATTGTTGTACCAGCACCAAATTTTGGAAAATGAGTAAATTGATCAGTAGATAGTATCATCTTGTTTCTTGCGTTATGCGGGTTTATGAGGGTCCTGAATCCGATGGAATCAATAAAAACAGCACTGGACATCGCAAACTTGTACTTTTTGGTGATGGGTACGAAATTTGGTGCTAGCACCAAAATTTGCCAAATTACGCCGAAAAATACGAGTAGCAATGATCTGGCATATTTGAAATGTATACCATTAGAATCAGCGCCCTAGAAAACCTGAAAATGTGAATTTATAGCATCGTATAAGTGAATTAAACATTTTGTGTTCTCACTGAAAAGTGCTGGTTACTTGTTTTTTTCATTTTTTTCCTACGCATAGAGGACTAAACAGCCATTTATGGTAATCATATCATTTTTAAATATTTTCCAATGTATTATGCGCCCCAGAAAACCTGTACTGAAAAACAATTAGCCGAAAAATGTAACTTTCAAATTTTGTTAAAATTGTGCACTACTTGTAATTTTGGTGCTGCAATATTACCACCCTAGTACATATTACATATTACATATTACCACCCAAATACCTGAGTGCTTAAAGCTAATCTAGTAGTATCAAGTAGTACCTTATCATAGTAGACATGTACAAAACGACAAGTGTCCCACAAGAAATGAAAACAAATAAGTTGGTGCCAGTTCCCAAGAAGGGCAACCTAACACTCTATGGTTCTTTTCGGGGAATCTCATTGATCTCGATTGCTGCAAAGCTATATAATAGAATTCTATTAAATCGCATCAGGGATCCCATTGAGAGACTGCTCCGTGGAAATCAGAATGGGTTCCATAAAGGTCGTGGGACTATGGGCCCATTTTGGCACTTAGAAGGATAATTGAAGAGTTATAAAAAAAGAAAGACAAGCATCTGGCTGTTATCTTTGTTGACTTCTCAAGGCCTTTGATTCAGTCTCTCGCTCACGTATGTTAAGCATACTTTCATTATATGGGATTACTGATGAAATTATTGCACCAATCAGATCTCAGTATACGATGGTTCAACACCATTTGTGTCTACTGTTGACGGTGACAGAGAACCATTTGAAGTATTATGGAGAGTCTTTCAGGGAGACACACTTGCACCATTCCTGTTCATAATTGTTGTTTACTATGTTCTACGCATGTCCTTAGATCATCATAATGATGATGGGGTGATGATAACTCCACCTACTGGCTCCAGAAGTCGAGGAAATCCTGCCAAGTAGCTAACTGATCTAGACTTTGCTGATTTCTTAGGAGTACTCTCAGAATCACTAGAGGGAGCCCAACGGCTCCTCAGCTCATTAGAACAGGCTTCTTCTAGTGTTGGTCTTTTTTTATTAACTCCAAAAACATTTTGACAGTTAACTAAGAAAGTCCTCAGCAAGTCTCTGAACGGATGAGCATAAGCTCAAAGGAAGGTATTCTTGAGCATGTGGACGACTTCTGTTACCTGGGTTCATGGATCCGGAGGTCAGGTGAAGACCTTCGAATACGTAAGGGAAACGCATGGGCAGCCTTGAATAGGCTTTCCAGGATTTGGAAGTTACATAAAATTAATCGGAAACTTAAGGTCCGATTATTAAGAGCAGCAGTAGTTCCAGTACTCATCTACGGGAGCCCATGCTAGGCTCAACTGCTGAGGACACCAAATCTTTGGATGGCACAAGAATGCTACGCCGGGTTCACTGTGTCAAGTACAATCCACAAATCTCCAACCAGACACTATATACATTGGAGGTGTCTCATTGGTTCCCCCAGGCTTGACACTAGAACAAACCCGCCTCCACTTTGCAGGACATAGCTTTGGCCGTTTAGACCAGTTAGTGCATAATCTTGTACTTGGGCAGCCTCATGGAGAGAATAAGCATGGTGATCAACGCCCATGACTTTATTGAGACGCATCTTAAAGGACACTGGCCTTGAAGATGCGGATGATCTAGCAAATGTCATGGGTGATAGGGAGTTGTGGCGGCGCCATTTTTGTCGTCAAGCTGGTACAGCATTCTATTTATTGCGTTTATTGCTTTTTAATCAACCATATATCACAATATAGATGACAATGTGTTTCTGAAATAAATAATTCCAGTCAGCAGAAATTATATAGTGGTAACATATATCCATAAATACAAGCAATCATTGTCTTATATACGCATCAAGGTTCTGACCCCCTTTGGTAGCCTGAGAAATTAGCGATTGGAAATGCAGAAATGTTCTATTGTTTAAAGAAGATACAATTTTTTTAAAGATTCTCTATTTTATTTTGAAAACGAAAAATATAGGACGTTATAATATATTTTAATTTAATATATTTTATGTTTGAGAACATTTTCACAAATGAAATTAGCAAAAACTTTGTAGTATAAAATTTGGTGTGTACACCCCCCCACCTCCCAATTCAGTTTCTAACCAATTTGAAACGTTGAAATAATTTACCAACCAATTTGTAACGTTCAAATAATGTAATTTAAATTTATTCTCAACATTGTAAGCGGAATCAATTCCACTTCATTACCCACCATAAAATGGGAGCAGTTGCATTTTAGCAATATGTTGGGGATACGAGATTACCAATATTAATCTCGTCTCATAACCAACATTGGGGGGGGGGGGGGGGGGGGCGACACAAGTCCCAAAGCCACAGAGAGAGGTGAGAGGTCAAACCACCTCGGAGGGAATACAGCTAGTAGAGGCTAGCAGCGGGGGGAAACACTCACGGGGAGTGTCAAAGTGACAATTAACATATTAGCCAATAGTGGGGAGGGAAGCACGTGATTAGGAACAGGAAAGCATCCATTGGGTACAGAGGGCCAAAGTACAGTAGGAGGTGAAACCAATATTTAATGTGTGTTAATCATATATTATCTTACATTACTGATTTACCGGTCAATTGAGTTATTCAGTCAGTGCAGACCGGTCATTGTTAATGACCGTCACCGCCAATAACATCAGCAGTCAGTCTGTGCATTTTTCTGGTATCATACTATCTTTATTTACTGTGCTATTATCATCTGCATTATCAACATTGAGAAACAACAGAAACTCTTACTGTTTTCCCCAACGGCTTTCGGCCAAAGCAACTAGCACGACTGCCCAGCCACGGTGACGCGTACATTTCTAACCCAGTCGGGATCTCGTCACAAACATCTTGATTTTCAAACAATCAATAACACTATAATAAACATTAGAAAAACTATGTTCTGTAATGTTACTTAAATTTTAATATAAATATTTTGATTCTCTTGACATTGTTGAAACTAAATAAATATTGATATTTTTGAAACAAATGATTAAATATTTTGGCCTATTATGATATAATTCATTATCCTTTCACATCCCAAAGAATGAATAATGAGTTAGGACTTTATGATGTGTGGTGTCTTGAAATATTCAACACAAAACAACTAATAATTATCTTTCAAGTGTTTATCATTGTTTATCGCGTTTATATTTAATAATATGATGAATAGATTATTCTTCTTTCACAACTCCATTCTATCCCCTCTATAATAGCCCCCATTCACCGCATTCCCATTCATTCTCTAATTTATATTTTAAAAAGTTTTATTTATTTTCATAAAAGTTTTATTTATTTAAAATTTTGTAAAATCATTTAGCTAAAATTCAATACTATCAATTGCCATTGCTATATAATGCATAGACATGAAAGTTGTTTGGTTTGTAATAACGAAATGAGACAAGACAATCTATCTCGTCATATGGAAACACAGAAAGGAAAAACTTATGGATCCGTTACCAAAAAAATTTAAAAAATCCGAAGATATTTTTAGTGAAGATGAAAAGAAAAAGAGAGATGAGCGTGATATATTAAAGATAAAACAGACAATGGAAAATATATTTCATAAAGTTATGAATATTTTTTGAAAGGGATACAAAAACAGTTACCCTAGAAAATGAGGAAAATTTGAGTGAGAAAGATGAAGAAGAAGAGGACGATGAGATGCAGAATGAAAATAGTGCGGGTCAGGATGAAGTTGAAGAGAGTGAAGTTGAGAACGAAGAAAGTGAAGGCCAGGAAGAGGATGAAGAAAGTGAAGGTCAAGAAGAGGGTGAAGATAGCGAAGGTCAGGAAGAGAATGAAGAAAGTGAAGATCAGAAAGAGGGTGAAGAAAGTGAAGATCAGGAAGGTGAAGAAGAGGATAAAATGATGATCATGAGGAAATAAAGAGACAATTACTTGGAAATAAGAATAAATTGTGGAAAATTATTAAACATTTGAAGGAAATGAAGAAAATAAAGAGGCGACATTGACCCAAGTTCTAGGAAGTAAAATTAAATTACAGACATTTATTAAACATTTAGAAGAGAATGATGAAAATAAAGAAGAGATATTGAGACAAATATTAGGAAACAAAAATCAAATGAGGAAATTTATTAAACAAATGGAAGAAAATGAGGAAAATAGAGAAGAGATATTAAGACAGGTTCTGGGAAATAAAAGTAAATTACTGAAAATTAATGAACAATTGAATAAAATTAAGAAACAGTTGGGTAATGAGGAAGATGAAAGTAAAGTAAATCAACCAGCTTTTACTTATTTTCGAAGACCTATGATAAAAAAAACTCTCGTTCAGTATATGCCCGCGCAGGAGGACACTATTGACATTTGTTTGTTTGAGTTCCTTTCATAATAGTATTAGGGCTATTTATCAACAACAATTATATTAGTATTAGGACTATTTATCCATAATAATTATATTAGTATTATAAATGTATTTACCCTACAATATACCCACTTACTTTATTTATTCAAGAAATTATACGTTTTTATAAAATAAATAATAAATAAATAAAAATAATAAAAATAAATAAAATTTTGGAAAATTAGTCGACTAAGTCATAATTTTTAACACTTTAAATAAGGGTTGAGAAAATTTATAAAGTTAGGAAGAGTGAACCAATAGAGGCAACCTGAAGTCTAATCTCTTGACCTTTACTCATAATACAGCACATTAACTCCCAAGAGGCATAGTCTGTGCCTCAATGAGGCATAGTCTGTGCCTCAGTAACGCATAGTCTGTGCCTCAGTGCAAAAAATTTCATTGCAAGTTTATAATGTTTATTAAGTTGTTGCTATGTGACTGACAAGTATTACAGGATATATAAACGTGCTTTATATGTAACCGATGATATATGCAAGCACTTTGCAAGTGTAATGAACTAATAACATGCGCATTACAAATCTAGCATATATCTGCAATTTATATATTCCTGGCACTAGTTCGAACCTGCGTCGCTAATTTTTTTAAGTAATAACTATTTTTGAAAAATAAATGTTGTAGGAAGATTGGCGGTTAGCTTTCGAATGAAAGTAAATGATGACCCCATCAGACAAGAGAAACAACACATGGAACATCATAGTGAGTGATGTATGCAAATGTGTTTGGTTTGATACTCTTAGTTGCACACCCCCCCCCCCCCCCCCCCCCATGACATATGTAAACAAATTAATACAGAGACTCTTAATGTTTTTAATATAAACAACATATCAACAAACATATTATTACTCTACGTTACATAGATATATATACACATCAGATCTAAACGCGTAAATACTGTAGGTCTACACTAAAACACAGTTACGTCGGAAAAATTTATCCAAAAAGTTCAAAAATGGTATTCCTCATTTCTGTTTATGCAATAAAACTATTTAATTTAAATTTGTAATCTTACCAAGCGCTACAGTAGATTACGACTTGAGCACGAAATAAAATAGAAAATTTATCACCCATCATATAAAGTTACCAATAACATCATCATATTATATTATAACTATATGGATTGCAGCAATTGTATTTTGAACATTAGGGCTAACTTTTCCCAATGAAAATAGTGGTTCAATGAATAAATTAAAATTAGAAATACATACACAGAAACATTAAAAATGATTTTAGACATGTTCAAAATCATTAATACAAGAAATTCCAAATAATGAAGTGCTAGGGCTACCATAGTACTGGTATCGTTACAATATAGATATAAGGTTATTATTGAGATTAGATGCAGGATAACTAGCGGTTCATTGTGGTGGTCCAGTTGAATTTTAGGGAATTTTTTTTACAATTTCGTTACCGGTACTACCCGGTGTCTGTGAGAAAAGACGGTTTCCTTGGGAAAATGTCTGGAAAAAAAAACAGAATAAAAAATCAGGGAAAATTTTTGTTAAGTAGGCCTACTTTTTATCTTCATTTTATTATTTTTTATTGGGAGCTGCCGCCCCCAAACCCCAGACCCCCGTTTAGTACAATTAAACGGCTTTTCCAATTATATAATATAAAGCAGAAATTACAATTAATATTATACTCTGAGAGTTTTACAAGAACCTACATAGTAACTATAATTCCAAAAAGACTAGCACAGATACAAATAAGAGAAAGCACAACACATTACATAGTTTACAGATTCAGTTTACAGAGTCAGACGAGTGGAGTGATCGGCAATTCAGCTCCATCCTCCGTGTCACGTGTCCGTGACCGTGTCCGTGTCCGTGACCACTGTGCCACTTTAGCCTCGACCCCCTGATGAAATGAGAAGCCCCTCGAACTATGGCGAACTGCACACGGCGGCGAACCCACTCCATGACGGTGCTATAAGGTCTGTCCCAGTTGTGGTGTAACCTATCAGCGAAGATCCTCAGGAGCTTGTTGGCCTGCGGTGCCAGAACTCCATCGCAAGAGACTACGAAGGGTGCAAAGTCCGGTCTCCTCTGTCTCGCTGGTTCCACATATAGTGCGGTTTTAACGTCCTCCGCAGATTCTAGGACCCTCATCGGGGGGCGTCCCGCATATGCGCGCGTCAAGGTTTACGACCCCGATATCTAACAACGCCTGAGTCTGAGTCCAGTCTGTGGATTGAATGCCCCTGGAACTCCTACATTACACCAAAGTCCTGCTTCTCCCTCCACTTAATTCAGGCTGGCTCTGACTATGGGTTCCGACTGTCACGTTTCGTGGTCCAAATGCTAGAGAGGTCAGATCCCCAACAACATGACGGAGTTCATTATAATTTATGTCTTTGGTTTATGAGGCCTTTTTTAAATTCCAATTCTTCCAAATTCAATTGTTATTAATCAAATTTCACAAACATTCAATAATTTGAATTTTAATTGTATCAATGAGGCATTAATTCAATTAAATTGTCAATTAGCAACAATCAGACAATTAGGCAAACCATAAATATTTCATTAACGATATAGACAGTACAAACAAAACAAATAAACAATAAACAAAACAAGTACACAAAAGGCACTAAACAATTAAAGATTACAAAACTCTATAAAGAATTACGGAATTAAAGAGTACAAAATACAATAAACAATTGAATTGAAGTAAACAAACAGCAATAAAACTACCAGTATAAATTAAAGTAACAAAACGTTATACACTATTTATTAAAGTAAGCAAAACTCATTAAACAATTAAACGTAAATAAAGAAAACACAATAAACGCAACTCTGCAGTAGGCCTACTGACCACAAAATGACTGAATGAGTCATTTATTGGCGATGAATCATGTGACTGATTTTTATTGCAATGCTGTCAAGCACCACTAAAGTTCTTATTAAATTTTTGTCAAGTTATAAAGTCACCGAAAGTATGTTCTAGGTATACACAATTTGTTAAGAATTTGTTAAGTGCATTGCATGATAAGTGCCCACCCAAATATTTCTTAAAATCTATACTGTACTTGGCAAGTATTTTTTAATTCCTTAACAAATAATGCAAAATGTGGTAATTGTAAAAATTTAGTAAAATTATCATGCCAGTACCTTGCCATTAGGTAGTACTTTACTAATATGATAAGATTCTCAACCCGGGCAGTCTGTGCCTCAGTGAGGCATAGTCTGTGCCTCAGTGCCTCAGTGATGCATAGTCTGTGCCACAGTGAGGCATAGTCTATGCCTCAGTGAGGCATAGTCTATGCCTCAGTGAGGCATAGTCTATGCCTCAGTGATGCATATTCTGTGCCTCAGTGAGGCATGGTCTGCGCCTCAGTGAGGCATAGTCTGTGCCTCAGTGCCTCAGTGAGGCATAGTCTGTGTCAGGTCTTAAATGAGAGTCTTACAAATTCGAACGGCAACGAACAAATTCGAAGGTTACTGTTCCACCTTGGTGTAGTGGTTGCATTGAATTCACATCTCCCGTATGTCATGAGTTCGATCCCCGCATGAACCAGGGCAATTTTCGTTCGGTCAGCAATAGGCCTAACTTTGCAAAATGCAGTATTATTGCCTAGTAACAAATTCATGGCTACTATATGGTTTTCACTTTGAGATATTTCACCCTCTAGCGGTAGACTGGGGAACTTCAGACTACTCTGTGACTCTGCAAAAGATATAGCCTATGCCGTAGTAGATGCCGATTGGGGGGTCAAATTAAGTAATAATATATCTTAATAAGTCTCAACATCTTGCCTCATGGCTCGCCCAGCAGAACTCTTAAGCAATATGGCTTCATAGTTTTTAAGGAAAACTGGTAAACGAGATTTGTTAATTACGCATACCTCGCAGTCTTAAGTAATTAATTATACAGTAGGTTAGATCGTTTTGAGAATAGGGCCATTGGAAACAGCGCCCTCGATAACCTCAGTACAAAGAAAATTAATACAGATTAACCGGATATAGCTTGTTATTATAAAACATAAATTATAATACAGTAGAACAATTAGGGTTGTAAATAAAAACCAAATCGTTGTTTGAATAGCTGATTTCTGAATGTGCCATCAGAAATGTGTACCGGTAACTCGTTTAGGAAATAAAAATAAATAAATACTTTTAAGAAAATAACTAAAACTTTTCAGGAAAACAATAAGATAATGAATGGGAATGCAGTGAACGGGTGGCTATTATAGTGGGGATAGAATGGGATAGCCAATCGTGGGATAGGAGTGATAAAAGAATGTATAATTAAACCAATCAGAGAGCAGCTTTTATGACGTCATACGAGGCGAGATAATGTTTGCCCAATGTTATTCAATGGTAGCCAGAGTGGCGCCATTGAATAACGAAGACAAAGGGGGTCGCGAGAGGAAAGATTATAAAGTTAACGGTATGGGATCTATAAACCATCGATCTAAATATAGACATTATGTCATAGTGATGTCATTTAGCAATGGTAAGTAATATAAAAACTAATTATTGATAATTCTAAAAATAGAAATCAATGTATAAAGTAAAAGTAATACAATTAATTAATTTAAAATAAAGTACAAATAAATAATTAATTTCAAATTAAATACAAATAAAGTAAAATTAAATACAAATAAAGTAAAATTAAATACAAATAATTAAGTATTAATAAATAAAAGAGCCGTGGTGTCACTTATGACACCCTCTTGGGCCTCTAGGCGACCGTTGGACCTCACTGACACCATTGCGTATCGGATTGATTAATTAGGATAATCAATTAAACCCTAATTAGGAGTTGCAAGACACCTATTAGGGTTTAATTGTAGTAATTCATTGATGACACCTGTCAATTAGGGTCTAATTAGCCTAATTAGGAGGTTTCACCCAGACAGTCTGGCGCCAATGACACCCAATGACACCCATAGGGTGACATTCGGTGTCACCCAGACAGTCTGGCGCCAGTCAGTGGGGTCCAACTGTCGCCGAGCCGCCAAAGCCTATACTACTAAGATACTTCTTCAACTACTGGAACAATTACTATAGCTTCTCAATTCTAGAACTGCAGTCCATCACGGCATCAAGACATGTACAGCCAAAAACGTAGTTTACCACATAGAATGCAATAAATGTAAAGAAGATTATATTGGTGAGACGGTAGGACCGCAGTGAGAGAACGAATAGCAAAACACCGCAACTCCATACGTAATAAAAATAAATTCAAGAACAGCACAGTAGGTCAACATTTCAAAGATAAGCACCCACACGACACCAACACCCCTCACCCCTTTAAAATCCGCATCCGTAAACATTGTAAAGACTGGGTACACCGTAAGTTAACTGAGAAAACGCTAATTATTCGCGAAAGTCCCTCCATGAATATTCAGTACAAGGACGAGTTCGACACAGGTTGGTAAATAAATAATTATTGTGCTTTTAAATTTGTGTTAATAATAGGCCGTGCCACCTGAATACCTACAGTATACCAATTGGTGCAATAATCAGTATAGCAGTAGCAGTAGTTCATAGGAAGTAGTGCGTATAGTTTTAGTAGTGTGTTAGTACAATCTAGTTGCTTGAATAATAGCCTGTTGGCCGAAATATCGCAACAAACTTAATTATTTTATTTTATATGTCACTAGTATTGGTCTTCACCCCACCTATATTGACAATATGATCAGAACAGTGACCTGGGCACGGAACTACCTATAATGTGCTAACTGTTATAATTTTCACAAACAGAGTAGGCCTGCAACCGATTTGTATAGACTATCTGATACGTAATTTGATTAATTTAAAATTTTCCCTAATTTCCAGAAAATTTGTTTAAATAAGACCTTATTTCCACAAATTATCCAGAAATTCTGTTCGTGCTTTTAGACCGTCAAATTTTATTATCACAGAAATCTCGCTTAAGTCTGCCAAACGAGTTAACACCCGATATAAATCAGCTAGTGCAGCGTACGACCCGTTAGGGAGCCTGAAATATATCGGCTTACTAGAATTGGGCTGGTTATGTATCATTCGATTAATTCTCGCTGTATAATTCCTAACAATTAGGTTCACTTAAGGGGTAAGTTTTAACATTTCCGTTTTAGGTGTTGTGTTCTAGATAACAAAAAATTATATGTATTAAAGTTAATTAATTGAATTGAATTGAATTGAATTAATTGAATTAAATTAATAAGAATCATAGTTTGTCACACCTTTTAGGGGTGTGGTATTATGGACCCAACTGAAATACACTTTGAAGACGGACTTCAGGCAATTTGTTCATGAATAAGGAGTAGACAGGCTCACACACGTTGAGGCTATATGATAGCATACAGTATGTTCTCATACATTCCAATGGATTGTGAACCGAGACTGCTAATTTACCACCCCAAAGCTTACCCCATTAAATATAAATATAAACAAGTTGGAAGTTGAGGTATTAATGTTGCAGCATCTCCATATCATTACCAAATATACAATAGTTATCCATCAAAAACAACAACAATTAACAGTTACAGCAATAAATCAGTGCAATTCAGTTATTTGAGTATATATCAGCTGTGCGTTACAATGTGCAACATACGGTTATTTACTATAATACTCAGTATTCTAAGCCATATGATGTTAAAAGGCAAAATCACGCCCTCTAGCTAGCTGCTAAAGATGAATACTGAACTAAGAAAATGTCACACAGCGGCATTAAACACGCCCAGCAATCGAATGTAAAGAATTCTTGGAACCACGAATCATGGCGATCTACTTAGCAACTTCCAATCAAATGCTTAGGATACCGCATTGTTTACTAGAGCTGGCCGTGAGCTGGGAAAATGAAAAACAGCTCGATTGGCTGTTCAAAGATAATTTCTATTGGCCGTTCATAACTTTAACTACGGTTACCGAATACTTCAGGGAGTATGGTTGGTTAGTTCTGGGGAAATCTGTCGAAATACTTGTTACTTTCTATTGATTCGGAGTAGAACAGCGAATTGCTAGTAACATGTGAATTTTAGTCGCAAAAGCTTTAACAAATTCGGTTAAAGTAACCTTTTTCAAGAATTTTTCCGAAAAATAGTTCGCTTTTAATACTGCGTGGATGAATTTTGAACGCGTCGAAAGTCCCCTCTATAAACATTATTTACCGGAATAAATATTTAATCTATAACAAATAATAAATCGCATCTAACAGAGATTTCTGTACCCGAATCCATGTTAACTTTCATCGAATGGGATCAATTGGAGTCTAAAATTATTATACAGTACTGTATATATTAATATAGTCTAATTAACCTACAATAAAAGTAAAATTCAGAACTATTACTTATATAGTAGATAATACTATATACTACATACATAGTCCTCCAGCAAATGATAACTACAGTATTTACAAAATGTTACCATAGTCCCATTATTTCTATGACGAGTAACGCCACTTGAAGTCGCTATGGTGCATCCTTTGGTTGTATAAGTATTTCGTGAACTCCGACGCGAGAGGGCGTCGTTAGTGCATATAATGCCGCCTCAGCTACATCACTTGGTATCAGTATCTCGTGACCCGCACAACTACCATCGTATTTATCTCTCGCCTATTTAATCCAAGAGAAAATAACTTAAAATCTCGGAAGTTATTTGATAGAATAAAAATTCCAGTATATGTTGTAACTGGTCTTACCAGTCTTATCGTTAGGCCTACTGGCATTGAACAATTCAGTTACATTCCTGTATCACAGTGGCATATTTATTGTTATCGGCAGTGATTCTCGGTTGTCGGCGTAGAGTTTACACTCCAATTTTACCCAGTTTTCAATTCAATTTATTTCTTTCTCTCACAACTAATAGATTGCACATACAGTATAAGGATAAATACTGTATATATTTATATAATATGCAAAAGCACAGGCAATAGCGGGGCTAGTGGAGCCTGGGCCCCTGGGCAAATGCTTAAGTTGTAAGAGGGGGGTGGGGGGGGGGATTTGTTACTCAAGTTTGGATCAATTTTATATTAACGGTGAACAATGTCTTCATACCGCACCATCCCATCTTGTCGCAGTAATTTATTTATAAAAAAGCCATAAATTTTTTACACTCTACACCCAAACGCCTAACGTACCCCGGTAAGAAACTCACCTGTGTATCTGTAGTATGATCATATATTTCAGTTTTTACATCCCCCGGTTGTATGTTGGTGAGTCTGACTCCAGTACCGACCAACTCGCCTCTCAACCCTTGACTGAAGCCTTCAACAAAAAACTTTGTACCCGAATACACCGAAAGTCCAGGGAAACCTTTTCTACCAATATCTGAAGAAATGTTCAATATGTGGCCTTTATCCCGCTCTAACATGGATGGGAGTACAGCTGCTACACAATTTAACACACCCTGAAACAAATACAGCCGATAAATCAGTTCATTATTATAAATTATTATACAGTACTACTATGCTGTATAGCACCATACAGTACTCTGAATGCAGTGGTCATACTAACAAGACGTGAGAAATATTTTCGAGTATGGCCCTTTAACACATAACATAAAAATATTATAGAATAGGGCCTAGGGCCTAAGTGTCAGTATCATTAGGCCTAACTTATAAAAATTCAGAACTCAGTAGTTGTGGGGCGAGCCATGAAGTGAGCGCAGCCTGAGCATAGCGTTAGGCCTACCATTAGCGAGTTGTCCGTCGTCGTCGTTTGCCCTCCGTCTAATTTTTGATCGCATGTACAGTAGCTAGTTCATTCCTTGATGAAATTAAACCAAAACTGGTACGTATGTATTCCGTCAAAAGGTTAGTATGAATGACAAGTTTGGTAAAAATTCAGACAGTCTGTCTGTCGGTACCGGTAGTGTCAGTCTTTTGATGAAAACGGAAATAAGTCCGTCAATCCTTGGTGAAGTAAAACCAAACTTTTGGTACGTATGCAGTCACATGAAATTTACTGTGGAAGATCACCCATGGTGGTGAACATGCATTCCTTTAGGAAACAGAATGGAAGGGTTTACTGTGGAAGATCACCCATGGTGGTGAACAGGCATTCCTTTAGGAAACAGAGTGGAAGGGTTTACTGTGGAAGATCACCCCTGGTGGTGAACAGGCATTCCTTTAGGAAACGGAGTGGAAGGGTTTACTATGGAAGATCACCAATGGTGATGAACAGGCATTCCTTTAGGAAGCATAGTGTAAGGGTTTACTGTGGAAGATCACCTATGGTGGTGATCAGGTATTCCTTTAGGAAACAGAGTGGAAGGGTTTACTGTGGAAGATCACACACGGTGGTGAACAGAGATTCCTTTAGGAAACAGAGTGGAAGGGTTTATTGTGGAAGATCACCCATGGTGGTGAACATGAACAGGCATTCATTTAGGAAACAATATGGAAGGGTTTACTGTGTTATGGTCAACCATGGTGGAGAACCAGCATTCCTTTAGGAAGCAGAGTGGAAGGGTTTAACTGTGGAAGATCACCCATTGTGGTGAACAGGCATTCCTTGGCTTAATGAGTCTAAATGATTCTCTCATTCAATATTGATAATGTTGCGAAAATGCAACTTACTCTGCAGGGATTGAACATGGAACCTCCCATTTAGAAACAAATCACTACACCATTTAGCTCGAAAGCTCCACCGGTTCACCAACTTAGGCCCAGCCCTATTCATACTTACTAAGAGTTGTATTGTTTTAGTTTTAGTTTACATTTTACTGCTATAGCAACACCCCCAATTTTCTCGCACCGTTCCTGAAGAACTTGCAGTTTGTTTACCCGCCTCGCTGCCATAGCAACCTTTGCGCCAGCCATACAGAGTTGCCAAGCAATAGCTTCTCCAATTCCACTAGACGCCCCTGTAACCACGGCGACGCGGCCATCTAACAACCGAGGTGCAGACACTAAAACACAAAATATACAGTATGTACAGTACTACAGTACGAGGTACTAGTATATAACTCAATGCAATTCTAATTATACAGTACAACAAACTAATAATTTAATTGTACTCTATGCCTATGCCGGGATATGTTATTTATTTGCAACGAAAATAAGTAAAAATTAAAAAAATTTAATAAGTAAAAATCAGCCTTTTTTAGAAAATAAATTGCCTTTGTTTTATTTGTATCCGGTATTTGTAGGAAAAAGTGCAATCAATAATTGAATGACATAATGACAGAATGACAATAATTCAATAATCAATGAAACATAATTAAAATAAATAAAATATATAAGTATAAATAGTGGATGAGAACAATAGAAATAAAAAATAATAATGTTCTAAAACATATAATGATTCATTGATTCATTTTGAAAAAAAAATTATATAATAAATATGGATTTGATATAAATCATATTTGTTTAAGTCATATGTTATTTAATTATCTATGAAAAATATTAAAGAAGAAGCTTCTTCACAAAGAAACATCACTTATGGTCTTGATTGAACTAATAAAATCATAGGTAGGTGATTAAATTCACCTCCTTCTGCTAATTCTAATGTCAGACTACTGTCCACCAAGCCGCCGTACGTGTTTCAAGGTTCGTGCAACGACTACCGAGGTTTCGGGCCCAGTTGTGGGTGGTGGCCGGTGACCCAGTTACTGGTACCCACCCCGGGGCCGACGTTTGGGCATCGCACTTCTCAGTACGGCCACCGCGCTTCTCAGTTCGGGCACAGCGCTTCTCAGTTCGGGCACTGCGCTTCTCAGTTCGGGCACCGCGCTCCTCAGTTCAGGCACCGCTCTCCTCTCCGTTCGGGCACCGCCCTCTTCTCAGTCTGTTTAAATACCACCCATTTGGCATATGACTGCATCACCCTTCAATGCGATCACTATTTACAAATCAATAACTGTTATCATTACAATCTCTTCTATATGCCAGCATCCTTCTACCATCAATTTATCTCACCTCACCTGTAACTGCTTATCGCTTGCCGTCCCATTTGTTGCTGTTTCATATTTTATTGCTGTACCGCCCGATTAGGCTAATAGGGCCAACTTCTGTATCACCATTTGTCTACTCCAGTTACATTTTCTTACCAATTATAGCAAATATTGTTATCATTTCGAGATTCAAAAAAGTTTAATGGATCCAAACACCACAATCAATCTCAGTTCCGATTTTATTTCCGATAGCGTCCTCCTCTTTGACCCTCCATCTGTAGATAAACCATCTTTCCTCCTGGCTGGCCGTTCCATCTCTGAAGCCGACATCAGCACCCTCTCAGGCAAAAACTGGCTGAATGACAATATTATCGAGGCAATCTCTGAATTCTTCTGCCTCCTATACCCCGGTAAAGCAAAGGTTTTCAGCACCCAGTTTTTTAACACCCTCATGTCACCCAACGGGATCTCTAGGGTCCGCCGCTGGTCCCAGGCAGACACATTTTCCTATGACGTACTTTTTTTCCCAATAAACGTGGGGGGCTATCATTGGTCTTTGGCATCCTTCTCCCCCCAATCAGGAGTCATCAATTACTATGACTCATTCGGTGGAATTGATGGACAGTGTGTAGCTGCCCTCCAACACTGGGTTACAGCCACTTCATCACGTCACGGCATCCAAACGCCCCCAACTAGCATCGGGTTACCCCTTCCCAAACTCCAGTTCGATGGTTTCCAATGTGGGGTTTTCGTCTGTCGCTTTCTTAAAATGAGTCTCGACGGTATTGTCCCCCCCTATAACAATGATGAACCAATCAATTCTTTCCGGGTCCACCTGCGGGACCTTGTTGCTAGTCACTCCACCCTAGTCTTCTACCATCACGCTCCCCGAACCCGACCTTCCCCCTCTGGTCGACCCCAAACAAGCACCCTGTGCACCATCATCACCCCCCCCTCCCACCCACCATGCATCCACCCCTATCTCCCCTCCCTTCTTCCATGTCTTACCTCAACCCAATATTTCGGGCCACCTAAGTCGATCTGAAATACCCGAATCCCCCCAAACCCACATCTTCAGTCAGTCAGACTCTCAATCTGCTCCAACTGAACCACGTCAAGCCAATCTACCCCGTTCCTTATGCGGCTCGTGCAGCAGGCTGTGCCTCACCAAAATCAACGGTGGCCTCCGTAAACACAAGGCCCTGGATGGCTCCCATTGTCCCGGTTCCGGTTCTCTACCACTACTCAATCAGCCGGTGGTCAGCCCCACCTCCAACCAAACCCCTGTCTCAGGGCCTTCCTGCGAGCCACCCAACCCAGCCCTGCCGCAAACACCTTGTGAGGCACCTGGGTTCAATTATGCTGCACATTTGACAAACCTGTTCATTACTCTCTCTAAGATTAAAACCCTGACCCGCATCCCGCGTGGCGCCCGCTCATCCGCCGCATCAGCCTACACCCGCCTATGCACTTCTGTGACCCAGGACAATTCTGTTAAAAACTGGATCAACCTACTCGCCTTCCCCTATTGTCTCCGTGTCCCATCTTGCAACACCCGGAAAAGACGTTGTAACAAATCCAACCACCCCAGCCGTGTCGGAAAGTGACTTACCTCTAAGGTCAAAGACAAAATCTCTGACTACCTTGATCTAGCCCTTGGCCCCTCACCCATTGCCCTCCCCACCCCTCCTAGACGATGCCCACTCAAGACGGATTCCCAAGCAATCCGTGATGAGCACTTAGGCAATCTCATATCCTCCAAAATAGAAGAAGGTAATGTCAAGGCTGCCGCCCGCCTGGCCTCCTCGGCCACCTCTATTGCACCCGCAACTCCCGAAACACTCCAGGCCCTCCTTTCACTTCACCCTCCAGCCGTTCCAGGATGCCTTCTGGAGCTCCCCTCGCTTGATGTCCTTGATATCCCTCTCATCGAGTTCTCCCTTCCAGAAATCATGAAATCTATCCGATCGTTTCCGAATGGTTCTGTCGCCAGCCCCGACAAACTTCGTCCTCAATTCCTTAAGGACTTTGGCTCCCACCAATCCGGCGATGCCGCCATGGGAGCTCTGAAAGGCATCACCGGCATATCCAACCTACTAATCAAAGGATTAGTTCCAGAAACCATCCTCCCTTTTCTGTATGGGGCCCGACTATGTGCCTTTACCAAAGTCAATGGCGGAATCCGTCCCATTGCAGTAGGTTGTACCCTTCGACGTCTATCTGCTAAGACTGGTTGCCATCAATCTTCTAAGAACTCCCAACTCAAACTTGCCCCCCACCAACTAGGACATGGAATACCCCGTGGCTGCGAGGCCGCTGTTCATGCATCCCAGAGATTTCTTCAGGAGTCCGTTGAGCCAACCATCATGGTCAAAATTGACTTCAAAAACGCCTTCAACAGCGTTCATCGCGGGCCTGTCCTCCATTCAATCCTGCAGAACCTTCCACCCCTGTACCCCATCGCTTTCCAGGCTTACTTGCAACCCACCCACCTCTTCTATGAGGACACAACCATTTCTTCAGAGGTTGGAATTCAACAGGGTGACCCTCTAGGCAACCTTTTCTTCAGCTCTGACACCCATGAAATTGTTGAGAGTGTCGAAACTCCCCTCAACGTCTGGTTCTTAGACGACGGGTCCCTTGGAGGGACCCCCTCCGTTGTTGCCTCTAACCTTGAATCTGTGATCTCCAAAGCTGCTAAACTCGGCCTCCAGATTAAAGCATCGAAATGTGAGTTGATTTTTTCCACCAACTTTCCACCAAATCGGAAACCTGAGACCGCCGCCATATTCGATGCGATCACTCCTGGAATCAAATGTATCGACCTCGTTGATGCCTCCCTTCTGGGTGTTCCGCTCGGTGAACCAGCTATGGAGTCCATTCTCCAGAACAAAGCATCCGAACTGGCAACTTTCACCAATCGCCTCCAACTCCTTTCCTCTCATGACGCTTTATACCTGCTCCGCCACTGTTTCGCAATCCCCAAACTAATGTTTATCCTGCGTTGCTCCCCTTGCTTCCTTGCCCCATCTCTATCCGACTTCGACTCTTCAATTAGAGCTGCACTTGAGTCAACGCTGAATATTCGGCTCGACGACTCTTCCTGGTCTCAAGTCTCTCTCCCCATCGCTTCAGGTGGGCTTGGCGTGCGTAGCATGAGGGACGTCTCACTGCCGGCCTTCTTGGCCTCCGTCTTCGGATGCGGTCCCCTGCTTCGTGCCCTTCTGCCCCCCTCTATCTCCGATTCGACTAACCCGCTCATCTCAAAGGCCCTATCGCTCCTTCCTCCTGGCACCGACACACCTCCCAACCCATCTGTCCAAAAGGCCTGGGATGCTCCCCTGTGCTCCAAAACCTACGACTCCCTCCTAGCTTCTGCCAACACCCCCAAAGCGAAGGCCCGACTCATCGCCTCTAAGGCTAAACACTCAGGTGATTGGCTCCAGGTGCTCCCCATCGCTTCCCTGGGGCTCCGTCTTAGCGACGACCAGGTCCGGATCGGCACCTCCATCCATCTCGGCGCACCAGTCTGTGCCGAGCATCCTTGTCAAGGCTGTGATGCCGTCATCGACACAAGCGGGACTCATGGTCTCAGCTGCCTCCACAACTGTGGTAAATTCTCCCGCCACGCTGAGGCCAACGATGTGATCCACCGCGCCCTGTCATCTGCCGGTATATCATCCACCCTCGAGCCCCGCAACCTCTGCAAGGATGGCCGGAAACCAGACGGTATGTCTGTCGCCCCTTGGCACCAAGGACGTAGCCTCGTTTGGGACTTCACCTGCCGGGATACCTTAGCCCAATCCTATCTCCCGATTACATCGATAACCGAAGGGGGTGCTGCCGCAGTGGCTGAGGCAACCAAAGCTGCTAAATACGCCGACCTGGCTCACAACTATCACTTTGTGACGGTTGCCTCCGAAACCCTCGACCCAATCGGTGATGAGGGCACCGTTCTCCTCAATGAGATTGGTCGACGAATCGCCCTCGCCACCGGGGAACCAAGGTCCACCTCCTTCCTGTTCCAGCGGCTATCGATTGCCATCACCCGTGGGAATGCCAGCGCCATCATGGGGACCCTCCCCACCCAAGGTAGCCTCGATGAAGTGTTCCTACTTCGCTAGAACGGTTACGACAGTTTATAAGCAAAGTACATTCCATTGAATTGTTTATCATTTCATAACCCGGTCATAGTGCTACATAAATATTATTTTAGAGATAAAGTATCCAGCTAATTTTCATTAAATCTAAGTTGCAGTATAAATATAAATATATAATACATTATAACATGCTTTCGGAGTTAACTGTCGTTTGTCGGCTTAAAGTTTATTCCTAAAATTAAATTACAAAATTATTTTTTATTTTTTTATTTTATATTTATTTACATTTATCATAACTTGCATGTACGTTTAGTTAGTAGGCCTATGTAAAATATTTAGATAAACCCAATATCACAGAATCTACTACACTAAAACTTAAGAAATATTAAAGCTCGACAGAAATGGTGCACCGCCCTCAATAGTACCCTAAGGATTCAGCTTTTAAGGCCACGTGTTTTTAGTAAAAATTTAAAAAATCAAATTTTCTTTACGTATTCTGGATCAAAATTTAATGGCGATTTCAAAACTGAAAACGACATATCGAGATCTCTTTTAGATCTCGAGTTATAGCTGTCTGTTTGTCTGTCAGTCGGTAGGGTCTGACAAAATTAAAGAAACACATGAAATGTAAAATATTCGGTATAGGATTTTCCTGTTTAAAGATCACATTTAATTTATAATATCAGGTTTAATCTTTCATGTATTCTAGATTGTCTGTCATTCTGCCTGCCTGCCTGCATGTCTATCTTTCCGCCTGCCCGTCTATGGATTGTTATATTGTGACACAGAAGCGCAGGTACTCTCACCAGATGGTGAAACTGAGTTTTTCTCAATCCTGGCTGGCGTACTGCAAGGTGACACAATAGCACCATTACTATTTGTAATTGTGCTCATTACGCAATGAGGACAGCCACAAAGGGTAAAGATCTGGGATTCACACTTCAAGAACGCAGAAGTAGTAGATATCCGGCAACTACATTCACAGACACCGACTTTGCGGATGACATCGCCCTGCTCTCTAATACGCTAGCAGATGCACAGCTTCTACTGAATAAAGTGGAGAGGGCTGGCTGCTAAGGAGGTTGGATTGCATATAAATGCTACCAAGACGGAATTCATGACCTTTGGTGTTGATGGAAACTTGACAACCATTGATAATAATCAACTGAGGAAGGTCGATGACTTCCAGTACCTTGGATCAGATCTCTACAGGCACCTGAAGACTAAGTTCTTTCGAGCCACAGTGGAAAGTGTATTTTTATATGGGGGTGAGACCTGGACAGTGGACACTGACTAAATCACATGAACAACGAATTGATGGTTGCTACCCAAGACTACTAAGGGCAGCCCTAAACATCAGCTGGAGACAACACATGACAAACGCCGAGCTTTATGGTACAATACCACCTGTATCAACCACCCTCCGTGAACGCTCGACCTAGTAGTAGTTGGAGAATCGGGAATCCTAGAAGGATCTCATTTCCACTGTCCGAGTTCGCACGACCTAGTAGTAGTAGTATTTCTGTCTGTGGCTCAGTCTGTCAGTCTTTTCCTGGTCTATGATTTTCATTTCTGATGTCTGTTTTATTAACGATTAAAGGTGTCTAGATGGTCTATCAGGCTGTCTTTTTGTCTGCATGTTATAGTCTGACGTACAGACCGACATGTGTACAGACCAACACAAAGCCATTATATTTAAATACTGACATCAGAAATGAAATCACCGCTTTTTCTCAATTGTAGCTAGGTCGTGTCCTTTCCTAAATTTCGAAAGACAGGCGGACAGATTGTCTGATAAACAGACAGACTGACAGTTAGACGGTCTGGAATTCATCAAACGTTAAAATTGACATCGGAAATGCAATCACCACCCCAGAAAAGCCCCATATCTAAAATTTTAGTTAAGAAGTATTGTTTCTTATTTTTTTAATATAATTTGAATTACCCCTCTATTTAACAAAAACTGGTGGGAAGGTTTGAAAACTTTAAATGGCTTTATCTCAGAATTTTATTTTTCGTTTTTATTTTTCACTCATGTACCTGTTTCTCTGGAACTACTGGACCAAATTGCATGAAATTTTCAGTATATGTTCTTCTACTAATCCTTCATACGTGGTACCACATTTAGACATGTAGGTTAGAAATTGAAAATGTTACATCACAAAAAACGGCCAAAATACGTGTTTGTTTTCACTTTTTACAAATAACATTTTTCACTTTGAAAATTTCTGCTGATTAAAATAATTTTAAATAAAAATAAAAATAAATTTTTATTTTTCTACCACGTCTGAGACACGTGCAAAATTAATTTTCCTCCAAATTTCAATCTACAGTAATATGTTGAACCAATTCCCCAGAAGTGGTACATAAGCTTAATAGTCCAATGTATGGACAAAAAAGTGCCCTTAACCAAAAAATCGTGGCCTTACTCACCATACAGTACATGCATATAACTGTTTACACCTTCCAGCGCTAGCGGCAAATAAAACTACTTACTTTCGTAACAGTCACGCCTAAATATATGGGGTCTCCATGTGTTTATCAATAAAAATCAATGTAAATATCAATTAGCCTACAGTTCGTACTGGTACCTTCTGATCGGTATTGCTTTTTGCTTGCAGAACAACCTACAGTATAACCTTGCAATGTACTGTAATGTACCTTGAAGTTGAAATTGTTTCGGCTATCTATTTAAAACATCTTGCAAACTGTTAATTAGGGTTGGTGCGCGAAAAATTGTTGGGCTAGAAACAATCAAATAAGGGGTAACAATAAGGTGCTCTGAATCGAGTGGCGGGGTGTGTTTTTTGTAAAAACACCAGGAAACGGTCAAAATGGCGGCGGCTTAAGTAAGCCCGGGAAGACAATTTTGAAAATCGGCTGTGATTGGCTGCTACATACTTGACGTCACTACGCAGTGATCAGATAATTTCTTATATTGGTTTCTATGGAGGGTGATTTTAGATCCATCCAAATATGTAGCAACCAATCATGGCCGAATTTCAAAGTTGGCTTCCCGAGCTTACTTAAACCGACCGTTTCCGACCGACATTCCGACCGTTTCCGACCGACATTCCGACCGTTTCCACGTGTTTTTACAAAAAAAAAAAACCCTGCCACTCGATTCCGGGCACCTTCTTACCGCTTTTTCGACTCTTTATAGCCCAACATTTTTTAAGCGCACCATCCCTATTGGGGTTCGTAGAGGGGATGGTTTATTATTGATGATGATAATATAATTGATAAACCTATATTACTAAAGGTGATAATTAATAACCGTAGTATTTGATGCATGCAGATGTAATATATATATACAGTATTATATTACTTGTAGCCTGTGAATGTAGGGGTACGCCTACTAACCTACAAACAATAGTACAGTTTAACAAACATCTGTCAGCAATACTACTGGACATTAAACACGAGACGTCCACTATATCCCGAGTGCGGGAACTGGGTAAGAGTTCAAAAGGGTTTTGCCCTTCTACGTGCCAGCCTCATGTGTTTCACTAACAGGCATGTACCCCCAGGTTGCTGACACATCTATCATCGTACAGTAGCTAACTCATGCTGTGATAGGAATTCCAATTACAGAGATTATTAACAATTTACTTATTCATTAAATTTAGAATTTAATTATTGATTTTACATTATACCGGGTATCCCAATAAATTTGATCCGGTTTTAAAGTTGAATAACTCCGTCACACTGAGCTTTAATCGAAGACTTCTTGGTAGGCCTATCATATAAAAGAGGTGAACTTACTTTTAGACTTTGTAATGTATTCTCGGTGATTTTATTGATATGAAAATTATTAATTATCCTTATAAATTAAGTCCCAACTTTTTTATTCAATTATAATGTTTATATAGTTTATACAGTTGGCCTTCAATTCAGAACGCTGTTTAATAGATAAATAATTATTCACACATTCCATACTGATGAAATTAAATTAATCGGACTGTCAGTTACTTTACTGTTTGTACTGTAAGTTTCAATGTGGCCTCCACCTATTTCTTTCACCTTGATAAGCCGCTTGATCGTTTCTTGGAAACAGCTTTGTAAATGATGATGCGGAATTGTTTCCAGGGCGGAATTAATGCGTGTCCTCAGTTCTTCTAGCGTCGTCATCGTTTCACTGTGCACAAGATTCTTGACATGGCCGCATAAATAGTAATCACAGGGAGTCAAATCGGGCGGACGAGTTGGCCAACGTATAGGACAGTTGGAAACTCTCGCATTAGAATCTCTTGCAGCATTGCCAGATATTTCTTAGGGATGAAAGACGAAGCTTCGAAATTGTATGTTTCTTAGCGTTGACAGAATAAACTATATGGTCCAATAACCTGTGTGGAAGACAGGGCACTCCATACCGATAACTTTGGTGAGTCACGGAAGCGTTCTGTCGCTTTATGGAGGGTTTCAGTACCTCGAATTCTGCAGTTCCACAGATTGACAGCGCCACTCAAGGGAAATGTTGCCTCATGGCTAAAGTAAATGTGGGCCGGATCTTTATCTTCTAAATAAAGCAGAATAGCGTCAGAAGCGCTCCGCGCTCCCTCTAACGATGAAACTAATTGACGAAACTTCCTCAGAACTTACTAAAGTCGACTACTGGCTGTCCTGTAATAAACTATCTCTTAATTACGACAAAATAGAGTATGCCATTTTCTCAAAAACCCTCCCTCACCAGAACAACCCAACCAATCCTGAAATTAAAATGAATAACAAACCCATTAAACACCTTTTTGCCACAAAATATCTTGATAATTGAATGTAACGACATTATCGTTTTAACAACATTAACGGCGTTAAGCCTATATTCTATAATAAAATATATCTCATGTTAATGTTTGATGTTTCAAAAGGAACCACTCTCCCCCAATTATCGTCCTTATTTCGGCTATCATCAAGCATTCATAAATTACTCTACTCGATCTTCCTCATGCTCCATATGATCCCTACAGACGTCTCCTAGCAGCCCAACTTGTTATCCAATAACAGGGACCTGTCATGTGGAACTCTTTGCCCAACTCTATCCGTTGTACACCTAACAGGTCAGACTCCTTTATCTTAAAGCTGAAAAAGTTTTTAAATTTCATTTTCTTCTCCTCATTAACTAAACTAATATCTGGAACCCACACTGAAAGAGTATACATTACATGGATTCTCGCTCAAGGTCACCCGTAGTCCATCATTACCATCCATTTCTGGTACTGCAGCCAATCAGAAGCCACCATTTCAACCTTTTGCGGTGGTCGTTATTATTTCAACCAATCAGATTACAGCATTTCAACCGTAACCATGGTAACTTCTCAAGTTCCCGCTTATTCCGCTAGAGGCGTTATTAGTCCCCCGACGCTAGTACTGCATCCAATCATAAGCCTTTATTTTACAGGTGTTCGGGTGTCTACACTTAGCATCAGGTAACTTCTACTATTTTTCAAATCGCAATTTTACAGCAACCATTGTTTTCATATTCACCAACCGTTATTTTACAGACGCTAGAGGTTTCTACAGGTAACTTCTACTATTTTTCAAATCGCTATTTTTCAGCAACCAGTATTTTCATATTCACCAACCTTTATTTTACAGACGCTAGGGGTGTCTACAGGTAACTTCTACTATTTTTCACCAGTAACTAAATTTAATTTTGCAATTTTTCAGATAACAAAATATTCATCCGGGTTCGAACTCGGGACCGTTATAACTCCCCACATTTCTCCACTCACTCTCCCATCCAAC
>JAUCBJ010005618.1:0-49528 GCA_032718475.1 Nemertoderma westbladi | reverse complement strand
ACCTATCCGCAATAACTCTCCCTTCCCCTGGATATATGTTATGTCCCTGCATGTTATAATCATACTGTTGTGCTGGTACCGGTATAGGCCTACCCACTTCTGGCCTACCTACTGGTATGTACTCCGCGACTTACGGATCTAATCCCGTCATCCGTGCTACCCTATCACCTACATTATCTCTCCCAGCATGGCCTATAGTATGTGCAGTAAGGCCTACAGTATGTCCTGCAGTCTGTATGTGTCCCTCCGGACCGAAGTTTAACCTTCTCGAATAATCCAAGAAGTCCTCCCCGCGACGGCTACCGTACCCTCGATCGGCAGCTGTATCCCGTCGGGAAGTTTCTCTTCGATCCCCTCTCCTATTCTCGTCCTCGTACCGGTACGCCCTGTACCCCTCTCTCGGCGTATAGTACACCTCGCCAGGTTGCGTCTCTCCAGGGCGACGGCAATCCCCCGGAGTTCGACCCCACCGACTCTCCAACCCCATCTCCACCACCGACGGCTCGCTATCCATCCTCGCTCTCCGGTCGCTCGCAGCGACACCTCTTCCACTCTCTTCTCTTCTTCTCTCATCAGTGTAGCGTCCCCGCTCGTGAGATCTCTCGTCGACCTCCCGGTTAAAACTCCACTGTGCTTCTTCCCTCTTCTGACAGGGCTCGACGTCTCATCGCTCGCCCGCTCGCAACGCCAACCTCCCTGTCTCTAGCCGGTCGCACGCCGCTGGGGATACTCGTAATCCCCCTACTATTCTCCGTCGCCGGGTGCTGCGGTTCACCTAATTCGCCCCGCGCATTGTCCGCCGACGCCTGTGGGACACTCTCTGCCCCCCCCCCCCCCTCTCACCGCTAATCTCTCGTTGTGGGGCGCCTGTAGCCCCCCCCCCCCCCCCCCCCCGCACTCGCCACCTATCGCTTCACTATCTCTCGCTTCGCCTCTACGCCCCTCTCTAGTCGACGCACTATCTCTGCTGCGGCTGGGTCTATTCACCCCCGCCTCTCCCTCTATCACTGCGTGGCCTGGCAGGCTCCCGTCGGGTCGACTCACCCCCGCTACTCCCTGCGTATTAACCACGTGGCCTTCCCGGCTCCCGTCGGGGTCTCTCACCCCCGCTGCCCCCGTGCGTACTGATTATGTGGCCTGGCAGGCTCTCGCTGGCCGGGCCACCTACATCTGCCGTGTTTATATTAATAGCACCATTATCAACATTGTTGTTCTAAATTATTTAAATTATTGGAGTTATTCTGCACTGAATTCGGATTATTATTTAAATTGATTCTGTATTATTTGGGTTGGAATCGGGAATATTTTGCTCGTTTGAATTAAAATTATTATTTAGATTACTCTGCATATTTAAAGTTAAATTATTCGAATTACTTTGTATATTTGAATTATTTCCTATATTCGGGTTTAGATTATTTATTTGAATTATTTGGACTATTATATGCGTTTAAATTAAGGATAGTTCGGATTTAAATTATTGTTACCGGGCAAAATATTATTTCCTGGAATGAAAGTTTGATTAGGGTTGTCTACTACGGTACCATTAATATTAACGTCTTCTAACGTATTGTTATAACCCCCCCCCGCCCGTACGGTTACACCAGTCTTGGGTCTGTCGTCCGGTCCCTGTAAGTGGGGTATTAACAAACGTTTCCATAACCACTGGCTCCTCGTAAATACTACCCGAGCCAGCCTCACTCTCTGATAGTCCCAACTGCGCCAGATCTAGTCGGCGCTTCTGTTTGGCCTGATATATTGCATAAGCCCCCTCAACCGGGCATGCATATCATCCCGCATGCGCTTTCCAGCTCTCTCTCTCTCTCTCTCTCTCTCTCTATCCTCTCGCAAACTCTGGTTCGCTAACTCTGTTTCTCTCGCCACCCGCTCTCTACGCTCGCTCTCTACTCTCTCTGCCCTCGCTTCCCGCTCCTTGTGTTCGTTCTCTACTGCTTATTTTTCGCTCTCTACGCTCCTTTTTCTCCGTCTCTTCTTGCTCCTTACGCTCGTTCTCCGCTCTCGTCTCTCGCTCTTCGCGCTCCTCTCTCTCCTCTCGCTTCTCGCTCCTTACGTTCGTTCTCTACTCTCGTCTCTATCGCTCCTTGCGCTCCTCTGCCTCCCTCTCTTCTTGCTCTCTACAGTTCCTGGCCACCCTCTCGGCCCTCTCTCTGCACTCCCTCGCCAACTCCCTCTCTTTCTCCAACAGCGCAGTTCCCTCATCCAACTGCCTCTCTAACTCTTTCTGGTCTAGCGCCACCATGTCTAATTGACACGCCAGATCTATCTCTAACACCCTTCTTGCTTTCGCGGAGGATGATGAGAAAATCGCCTCCGCTTTGCAGGACATTGCTTTCGCCGTGAGGACCAGCCAGTGCATAATCTTGTACTTTGGCAGCCTAATGGAGTGAATAAGCATGGTGGACAGCCCATGACTTTCTTGAGACGCATCTTAAAGGACACTGGCCTTAAAGATGCGGATGATCTAGCAAATGTCATGGGTGATAGGGAGTTGTGGCGGTGCAATTTTGTTGACAAGCCGGCACAGCATTCTTAAAAATGCAGCTGCAATGCAGCATGCCGATCCTAGTAGTAGTAGTAGTAGTAGTAGAGGATGTAACGGACTTATCGGTCGTGACGGACTCCCGTCGCCTCCCTGTCCTACTAACTTTCCCCCGCCTTCTGGGGTTCTCGCAAACCGAAGCGACCAAATCCTCGGGGTTAACCTCGGGTTCCCCTCGTGCGGATCTGCCCAACCCACTAACTTAATTCCCCTAGCATCCACTAAATATGGCCCTACGTACACCACTTCAGGCTCCATAACCCCGGATCGCCACAGTTCGAATAGTTCGGTGGCGACCCCCCTCGCTCTCTCACTCGCCAATTCTCCCTGACCGAAACGGACTAGATATCTGAAATGTTTATTCGACTCACCTAGCCGCTGGCTCAACTTCCCCTGGTTTACCTTCTCTCCCTCTTTGGCCTCCCTCAACAGTTTCTTGGTGGCGTTGTAGGCCCGTCGAAGCCAATCGCTGGTCCCGACGTCCTCTTCACCGACATCTCCTCCTCCTCTCCTGGTTCGGCGTCGTACCGGCGGCCCCACCATCGCCGTTCCGGTGGGCCGTCCATCGCCCTCGGCCTGTGGCTGGCCGGCGACTTCGGTACTTCGACCGCCGTCGTGCGTCGACTCGTCCCTTCCTCGTGGTAGATGGCCGCCCTCCTCTTGGGATGCCGGATCGTCCCTCGTCGGCAAATCCGGCGTCGCAGGTCGGTACCGTCGCGTCGCTGCCTCATGGATCGTTTGGTTGGTATCATCCGGGGTCCGCGGCGGTGTCCTCTCTCCCTCTGACAGTTGGGGTCTTCCTGCGCTCATCTTTATTAGTTTATAGTGGTTGGGGTAATCTTCACTGTGACGGGATCAAGGGATCCCGACCGGTTCAGTAGACAACGCGTCACCGCAGTAGTGAAATAAAGAGTTTGTTGTTATCTCTGTGTTAATATAATGACTGACAATAACTGAATGATAGCACAAAGGTAGCGAATGCTATAGCTGTATAGGGTACCGGTATGTAGATATATTGGTGACGGTGAAGATTGTCACCAGTCTGCACTATAAACCAATAACTGAATAACTGATTTCACAGACCGGTAGTAGGATAATATATATATGTATAATTACTACATTACTCTGGCCTTTGTTCAGTGGATGCTTCCCTTGCCCCTATTGGCTAATAATCTACTTCACGCCTCTCCCCTCTCTGGGAGTGTTTCCCCCTGCTGTTGGCCCCTGCTGGTTGTTTCCCCTCCCGAGGTGATTTGACCTCTAACCTCCCTTTGTGTGGCTTTTGGGGTTTGTGTTATCCCCGATTATTGGTTGTGATACGAGATTGGTTGTCGCCAATCTCGTATCTCCAATATTGCTGAAAAAGGTGCCACTTCCCATTTTATGAGGGTAATGAGGCGGAATTGAATCCGCTCACAATTACAATAATACAAGTACGCCCCTACTACTGTAATGAACTATGTAATTAATAAATAATTATACAATGTTATCCATTGTATACAGATACGAATATTTGGCTACAATGGTGAAAGATGCCGATTGTGTGTTTGCATTTCCACTCTTTACAATATTTGTGACCAATATATTGAACATAAGTCTAATGCTGTACTACATTCTTTGGAAAGGGGCTGCTACTTTCACCATAACCAATCCAATAATGCTGTCTATGCTGCTAATGTGGCTGATGTTGCTAGGAGGAATAGTAGTTGTTTCAGCAGTTGTCGCCGCACATTTGAATGAAGAGGTAGTTATTCCTATTAAACTAGTATTATTTAACTTCCTCATTATTTATGTGGTACAATAGATCTAATTTTTACATGGGTATATCTAAAATCTCCATTGCCATGTTCTTAAAAAGAGTGGATATTTTGGTTCCATATACATTTTCAATTTTAGTTTAACCATGTTGTTAACCTTGTTGATATGATCTACTCATTCAGTCATAGTTTGGTTTCATTAAATTAAATTATTTGATTTATGCAACCCTGATATTATCAAGTGACGATGACACTTCAAGGGTTTTGCATGGTATTTGCCACCCTCAAATGAAGCAGTCCCAATTCTATAAAGTTTATTATTGTTTTTCAAATTCTGCAAACTAATTAACTGTATTATGTTTTTTCTGAAAACTTGCTTGAAATATATAATAAAATATACAGAGAGATAAAAAATATGATAAAATAAATATAATAAAATAAATATATCTTTAGAATTAAATATGGGGGTGTCGTCCATCATCAGAAAATGACACTATATCACGGGTCATAAAGTAATAATCTATTATATTGTTTTTTTTTTGTATATTTATTTTGTCTTTAGGCTCAGAAGCCGCTGGAGGTGTTGTACAAAGCAAAACTAAATTCAGCAACTGATACAGAACTTCTTCAACTAAACGTTTTTCTACACAAACTAAATCAACGAAATGTGGGATTTACCTGTTGGGAACTGTTCATCATTACAAAACCATTGTTACTTACTGTAAGTGTATTGTTATATAAATAAACGTTATGCAGTTATAGTTTATTAATGATGGATTTCTATAATATTAAACTATATTAAACTGTTATATAAATTGTATAAAATGTATACTTGAGACAGAGAATTAACCCGTAAATTCGGTGTCTGTGACTGTAGTTGCCGGATATCTGCTGCTTCTACGTTCTTGAAGTGTGAATTCAAGATCTTCAACCACCAATGGCAGCAAATTGCACCCTACAGCAAAGATGCTTGTAGGAGACAAGTCCCTAAAAGGTGCCGCCACCCTGTTCCATAGCGCGGGAAATTCAAATGATTGAAAGACATGCAACTTGTACTGGAAAGGGTGGCAGATCAGATCTGCCGCCTATATGTTAGCGGTAAATTCAAATCTGTTTTAACATTGAATACATGAATAGAGTAAGACTAATGTAATTCATTGAATCAGAATAAATTATTTCTTATCGGTTTAACACACTCATCCGTTATTGTTGTTGTTTTATCTATTCTGGGGTTTCGAGCAGCACGTGAACAACTAAGCTGACTGGTTAACTAGTCTGGACTTCGAGCAGCACGTGAACAACTAAGCTGACTGGTTAACTAGTCTGGGACTTCGAGCAGCACGTGAACAACTAAGCTGACTGGTTAACTAGTCTGGGACTTCGAGCAGCACGTGAACAACTAAGCTGACTGGTTAACTAGTCTGGGACTTCGAGCAGCACGTGAACAACTAAGCTGACTGGTTAACTAGTCTGGGAGTTCGAGCAGCCGTGAACAACTAAGCTGACTGGTTAACTAGTCTGGGAGTTCGAGCAGCACGTGAACATCTAAGCTGACTGGTTAACTAGTCTGGGACTTACAGTGTGCTGCAATATGTACGTGGGTACGTACTAAAAGGTCAAGGAGCTAGAGCAGTAGACTTCATACTGTAAACTTTTTACTGTAGTAGCTACCGCTACTGCATGTGCAGTAGGCCTTAACAGTTCAGTTTAGTTGTTCACGTGCTGCTCGAAGCCCCAGAATAGATAAAACAACAACAATGACGGATGAGTGAGTTAAACCGATAAGAAATATTTTATTCTGATTCAATTATTCTGATTTAATTAGTTGACAATACCTTTATACCGGTACATTGTTTGGTGTATTTGTTATTGTTTTTACATAATGTATAAACAAATTAATTACATTAGTCTTTACTCTATTCATGTATTCATGTTAAAACAGATTTGAATTTACCGCCAAAATATAGGTGGCAGATCTGATCTGCCACCCTTTCCAGTCACAAAAAACATGTCTTTCAATCATTTGAATTTCCCGCGCTATGGAGCACGGTGGCACCTTTTAGGGACTTGTTTGTAGGAGCTGCGACCACAAGCAGCTTACTCCCACAACTGAAATATATGGGAATAATAACCCTGATCTGTACAGAAATAAAAAATTATTTCGCTACTGTTTTATGTTAACTGGAATGCCAAGTTGGAATTTGAGGAGTCCGGTAAGTCAGTTCTTTTCTTTTCTTTACCGTTATAACATTAGCGACGACCAGACCAACCATTTTCGAGGAATGTTCAATATTTAGATATTGAGAGTGGTAATTGTGCAGGAAGATGTGCTTTTACTTCCAGTTTACAGATTAAACACGAGTTGGACCTTCATGCAGCAAAGCCTTATCAGCGAGCAATTATAATTGTTGTATGGTTAATTATACATATTGGCTCTCGACACAGACCAGACAGACCCCGACACACAAACACACCCCACCCACAGACTTTTGGAAAACAGCCGTCGCCTAGTATAATTATAACAGATATCCGATGGTTCGCATTATTGACTCGCCCCACAAGACGTAGTTCTGTTTACAACCATCTACAGCTACAGATATAATCTAAGTAGATAAACTGCTAATTTTGTTGTCAGAAGTACCAATATAACAATTTTTTGGAAAATAATTAGATGCTCACGCGATTTATATTGGCGAAAAGTAATAAATCCAAAAGGTGATGTCGATAATTAATATGTCAAAGGTTATTCATAACATAAGAACTTCTCTCAGTTAAGCAAGGCATCTTATTGGTCCTGTGAATGCGAATGAGAGGCGTGGTAAGATGTTGCGTTTGTTTGATTAATATTGAACTCCCCTGATATAATGTAAAACAATGTAACATGGGGGTAGAATAAGGTAGTTATGCATAGGTTATTATTAGTCATGAACTTCGAGAATATTAATTCATCACTAAATAATTAAAATAGTGGTATAATCTAAATTAGATTAGATTGTTACTAGATTAGGCACTATATTTCGAAACTATGACGCTGTTCCATAATACTGAAAATATACTCATCTATAATTCATGCCTTTAATATAGTATGCCGTCCACCAGAATGAAATGTACTTTATTGCCATGGGGGTAGTAATATCTACATTAAGACGAGATATTAATTCTATATGAAGGGATTTACTTCCAGTTTATGTCTCTTTATTTCCTGACATATTTGACTCACTTTAAAAATAAAATAAGTAATAATATTTTACTTTTATTTTCTTTAGCTGAGCGGTATTTTCTTCACATTCTTCACTGTAATCTACCAACTAAGTCCACCCCAGAACTCCTAGAAGGTTCTAGAACGCCTAGAAGGTTCAATACAGGAACCCCAAACCGCCTCCTATTCGGAGACTCGCATCAGTTTGACTGATCTGTACATTCCGTATGTGGATGAATGAAAGTGACATTCAGAGATCAGATGGGGGATTCGTCTTCAAGAATTAACAACATCATAATCGCTATCGGTATACAGTCGTACTGTACAATCAGCTCTCAGGGGAAATACCACACCCTGGTTTGCCATTGTATAGGCACATCATTCTTAATATATTTGTAATTTATATATAATTCAGCTGCAATGCAGCATGCCGATCGAAAGTAGTACACTACTGCTCATTGAAAGAAATTTTGCATGCTTTAATAGTTGTAGGTATGATAACTGATAATTTATTTATTTGTGGTAAATAATTTTTCTTTGTGTCATATAGTGTAAAGATTCTCGCATTTTTTTTCGCAGTAAGCTTTTGGTCCAAATTACTGTTGATGAAGGATATAGCACAAATTCCTACATGGAATTCTTCAGCAGCCGGTTAGAAATTTTTGGTTAAATTCGGGGATGAAATGCTTGCGTGATGAGGAACACTTTTTTTAAACCCTACTTTTGGCACTTATTGAGACGTTTTTTTTGAAAATTTCATTTCATGAAATATGATTTGTAAAACTCTATCTTTGAGTTACACCTGTTTTTTGGTGTTCGCAATTAGATGGATGTAGTGTAAGTGTATCATAATACATATGGTGCTGGTTTGCAAACATATAGCATATGGCTCGCCCCATATGCATGTTAGACAGTATTAGCATGTGGCTCGCCCCATATGCAGTTTGTGCAGTTGTTTTCATCCGATTGGATAGGACATTCTATTCGATCTATTCATTCTGTACATTATATTCTGTCTGTGTTTTTGTATAAAAACAGGTACAACACCTGCTCAGTTACTAGGCGTATTATCGGTTTATTGTGTTCTGTTTGTTTCTTTACATTCTAATATTTTATAGTGGTGACGTTACTGGGCTTCCGATCAGGGAGCCCTGGTTCGATCCCTAGATTGGGCAGCACTGTTTGGGCACAGTGCTTTAAATGCTGCAGCCTAGCCCAACCCCGGCTTTCATCCTTTAGTGGTCGATAAATGGGAACCAAGGCAACTTGGGTAACATAGTGGAAGGGTTTCCTGTGGAAGATCACCCATGGTGGTGAACAGGCATTCCTTGGCTTAAAGAGCCTAAAAGATTCTCCCATTCAATATTTTATTATACTTCGAACCAAGAACATTACAATGGATTACACATAAAATATGCCAGAAATTTTAAACCTGTTTTTTGCGGCGGGTACCAAATTTTGGTGTAACAAAGCAACCTCCGCTTCGCAAGACACTGCTTTTGCCATGAGGACCAACCTGTGCACAATCTTTGTTATTGGGAGGAGGGGGGGGGGGGGGGGGGGGGGAGGGTGGGGAGGTGTAGAAGGTAGGTGGGATTATCTATGACACATTATCTATGGAGTTTCTGTTGGTGCATTTGACAAAAAAGACGTTTTTAACCTCTATTTTATATATTTTGACTCCCTCCGATTGTTTTCTAGAGCACATAAGAATGCGAGTAAAAGACCCAGTCTGAGTCACTGAACGGTAATGGCGCTAGTGTACCTTCAATGGAAGGCCGTTCTAGTGAATCACTTTTATTCCTTCTTCCCCACAATTGTATTGATTTGCTCAATGTTTCGCTCAGTCTATAACGGTAATTGATCATATATTATATTCCACTAATATACAGTACCACAAGTGTGAGGCGGCACAATACAATAAGTAAATGTCTGACTAATTATTTACGCAAAGGTTCAAGTCTGGCGATGGTGTTTCCCTTTAGGGGAAACGTAACTCCTGCCTAACTGTGTTATTACAAGGTTTGAGTTCGCAAACGCACGCTGCGTGTAGCGAGTTATGTTTAGCGAGATTTACTCCAGAAGAAATTTTGCAGGCGAAGTCCGCACTCTATGAGAAGGTGGGGTTGGAGATGGTTTCTCGTCGTGAGTCTGCTGAGAGGACCGCAGCCCAAGCCAATCTGAAGGACACTTGGGAGAGAATGGTTGATCTCGATAAAGATGGGCTGTTGCCATTTATCGCTGTAGGGGCATTAGAGGCCCTGTCCCTCCCGCGTTTCGGGGTGGCCTTATCTAAATCTGGTTGTGCTGGTACCGGTATGGGTACGGGGTCAAGTATTTCAGAAACAAATGCTAAGTAGGTTATCATTGTTGGATGAAAAGGTTGACAAGATGAAAGAGTCAATATCTAGTATTGATTCTAAGATTACCATCTCGCGATCCGGGTGGGGAACGCCTTCGACAGGGGTGTTACCGCCTCCCTTGCCAGGTTATGGTCCCCATGGACCAGGGTCATTAGCGCCACCACCAGCTACCCGCAAACCTCCGTATGCTGATGTTACGCAGCACCTCCAAGGGATGTCGCCAAGACAGGGTGGTCCACGTCGGTACGTAACGCCAACCCGTGGACAAAGTGGGAGATCTCAAGGTATTCCAAATACCGTAGCCCCCCAGGGCGACGGGAATGGGAGTAGCAAACGTCCGCGGCTGTCGCCGTCGCGCAATCCGGAGGATAAGACAACGAACTTCCCTTTCAGTTGGTTCAGAGAAGACGCCAGCGACCGGAGTACGTTATGGGCACGGGCACAAAGAGTAAATCCGGTCCCGGCGGTAGTTCATCCTTCAGATCTAAAGCCGCTCCGGGCTCGGTGTTTGTTTTCCGATTGCAACGAGGTACTACAGCAGCTGATATCGTAGAAGATCTCAAGTTCAGTAACATTACCGTTACAGAGAAAGATATCGTAAAAATGTCTCACGATGATGCGCGCACGATGAGCATCCGGGTTTCTTATTCGGTCGATAAACTAGAGGAGTTGCTGAATCCAGAAATTTGGCCTGCGGGAGTGTGTGTTCGCAAGTATGTATTCTATCCTAGCTCCAACGTCGATCGGAGGGACCCCCCGCCCCAGGTTGTTTAGTAAGCATAGTGTATATATAGTCTGATTTGTTATTTTTTATGGCATATTATTATTATCGCTTGTATATATCACATCATGGCTACTCCACCACCATTAACTGAACCTAATAGTAGTCTAAGTCTTAGTAAACTTAAATTTGTCTCGTACAACAGCACAGGTTTTGCAGATAATAAAATTGACTTTTTGAAGGTGCTTTCGTTGGGGTCGGATATCATTTGTTTGCAGGAACATTTTATGTTAAAAGATAATAGTTATCGAATACGTAATGCATTTTCTGAATTTTATTGTGCTATAGAACCTGCGGTCTATCGTAATGAGCAGCAACGTGGTCGTCCGGTAGGAGGACTATGTATATTTATTAAAAGAGAATTGATGAAATTTATTAATGTTAATACAGTAAAAACTGGTAATTATCGTTTGCAGGCTGTTCAGTTATTTTTGCCCGGTGAAAGTAACCCATTGCTTTTGTTAAATGCGTATTTTCCTGTTGATCCACAGTTACATGATACAGTGTCAGATGAACTCCTGATAATATTGAACGACATTCGTACAGTTTTAAATAACAACGGTTCGCCCCTTACATTGCTAGCGGGAGATCTGAATACCGATTTTGTGCGATCCACGGCACATGTTCGTACAGTACAATCATTTTTCAATGAGATTGGTCTTGTAGACTTATGGGATTTCCACGAGGCAGATTATACATATATGTTTTGTGCCAACAACACCATAAGTACATCGTTAATTGATCGTTTTATGTGTTCGAGTACTCTTATTGATAATATGTCTTGATTGTGGGGTTGTGCATTCGGGAGATAATTTATCTAACCATAGCCCTATTTATGCACAATTTAATTACGTTCATATAAATTCTGTACCCGATGTATCAGACAACGTGAATAAACGGAAGCATAATTTTCAAAAGGCAAATGATACAGAAAAGGAAAATTTTATTAGTTGTTTAAATAATTCACTCAATAATCTTAATTTAGAATGTAGCCAGTGTAGCATTATTTTGTGTGACAACCCAGATCACACAATTGATTTAGAATGTTATTGTTTTGAGGTGTTAGATGCTATTGATAAAGCAGCATGTAATTGTTTACCGGTATCAGGTGCTTCAAATAATAAACAATGGCCGGGGTGGAATGATTATGTGAAGCCGTATAAAACGGAAGCCATGTTCTGGCATAATATGTGGTGTGCAGCTGGTAAACCAGATGCAAATAACGGTATTTTGTTTTATTTACGTTTTTCATCAAGAGCACAATATAAATATGCAGTACGACGTCTAAAAAAGTCGAGTGATACAGTAAAGAGAGATAAATTTTTACAAGCGTGCCTGGATAATAATAATGATATTTTTAGTATGATAAAGAATTTGCGTGGGCGTAAATGCGGTATGCTGAGCAGCACCATTGATGGAATTGCAGATGGTAAGGGGATTGCAGGTAATTTTGCATCGATTTACTCGAGGCTATTCAACCAGGAATATGGTACAGATAGTAATGCGCTAGACCAGGAAATTATTGTTAAATTGAGCAGCTACTCCGTTCATGATTCGGATAAAATCACTCCAGAACTTGTCAGAGCAGCTATACTCAAACTGAAACACTCGAAATCTGATATTCTTTTTGATTTTAATTCCGATTGTCTGATTAATGGAGGAGAATTACTACACGCACACATTGCGACAATGTTCAATAGCTTCCTCATTCATGGGTTTGTCCCTAAGTACCTTCTAACTTGTTCTCTTGTTCCATTGGTTAAAGACAATTTGGGTGATCTCAGTAAATCAAATAATTACCGGGCAATAGCGTTATCTTCACTACTTATTAAGGTGTTTGAGTGGGTAATGCTACTTTCTCAAGGGGACAGAGTTCTTGTAGATGAACTTCAGTTTGGCTTTCAAAAAGGTTCGAGTACCACCAGCTGTACATGGACTGCTAAAGAAGTCATTTCGCATTATTCGCGGTTCTCAACCCCAGTCTATGGGTGGTTTCTTGATTTATCGAAAGCGTTCGATATGGTGGATTGGGTAACATTATTTATGGAGTTACTAAAGAAAGGTTTTTCGGTTTTGTTTGTAAGGGTGCTTCTGTGGATGTACAAGGAACAGTCATGTTGTGTAAAATGGGGTAACAATTTATCGGATCCTTTTTTGGTTTCGAATGGCGTCAGGCAGGGTTCGGTAGCCTCGCCGGTTCTTTTTTGTATCATTGTAGACAAACTGATTGTGGCTCTTCGTAAGTCCAAGGTTGGTTGCAGTATCAGTTCAGTGTATTTCGGTGTATTGGCATATGCCGATGACTTATTGTTATTATGTACTACAATAGTTGGTCTACAATTTATGATCTCGATTTGTGAGGAATTCTCTTTGAAATACAAATTAAAATTCAGCCGCGATAGTGACCCAGCAAAAAGCAAATCAAAGTGTATCCCGTTTGTAAAACGTTGGTCTGAGCCTAGTAATAACGTTAAACTTGATGGCGTTAAGCTTCCGTGGGTTAAGAAGGCGATGCACCTTGGCAATATTGTTGATTATAACTGCAGCTTTGATCAAGACATGACTCGTAAGAGAGGACAATTTATAGGCAAATTACGGAGTTTACACCAGGAATTTTCATTCTCATATCCATCGTGTTTGTTTGAAATACAAAGAAGATATGCGATGTGTTTGTATGGTAGCAGTTTGTGGGATATCTGGTCGGATGGAGCGCAGCGTGTGGGCCACGCGTGGAATATTAATGTCCGTACGGTCTACAACCTTCCCTACAAAACTCATTGTTATATTGTGGAGGGTTTGTGTACTTTTCCGCATCCGATGTCAATGATTTGCAGCCGGTTTGTTTCTTTTGCACAGTCTCTCCTCAACAGCAATAAATTATGTGTCAGATTTCTCGCGAATGTCTCTCTGCCGGATTGTAGAACAGTCAGTGGGGTTAACTTCCGCCGCATTGGAAACTTTTGTCAAGAGTTGAACTTACTGAAGCTCATGTTCAAGCAGGTAGCATCAAGAAAGTGGTATAAAAACGGGGATCCGGGCGCTATTCAATTAATTAAAGAACTACTTAATTACCGCAATAATGAAATCGATATTTTGGGTTTTAACCGTGATGAGATCGATCTAATTATAAATTCAGTGTGTGGGGACTAGTTATACGAATTTTTTCGCATTTTTCTATTACGAATTTCTGTGTGGGGCGAGCCACGAAGTTGGCGGAGCCTTAGCGAATTGACACTGTTAGGGGGTGGGTCAATTTATGCAAATAGTTGTCGTCGTCGTCGTCGTCGTTGTCGTCGTCGTTGTCGTCGTTGTCGTCGTCGTCGTCGTCGTCGTTACGATTTTGACATGCTAATAACTTTGTCGGATTTAAAGCTGCCAAGTTGAAAATTTGTAGGTATCAATATGAGCAAAAGTTGAGATTTTTGAGAGACTTTCAGACACCATCAGTGCAATGGTCTCCCGCTAGAGGGCCACATGTCTAAACATTAAATGCCCTCCCATTTCTTTGCTTTTAATCCGTTTAAGCTGAAACTTGGCAGATATGTATTAGACCATTAGCTGTGACTTTCAAAGGAGGCGAATCCATCTGCAGTTCTCCAGTCTGCCGCTAGAGGGCCAAAGGTCTGAAAGTGAAATCGTTGTCGTCGTTACGATTTTGACATGCTAATAACTTTGTCGGATTTAAAGCTGCCAAGTTGAAAATTTGTAGGTATCAATATGAGCTAAAGTTGAGATTTTTGAGAGACTTTCAGACACCATCAGTGCAATGGTCTCCCGCTAGAGGGCCACATGTCTAAACATTAAATGCCCTCCCATTTCTTTGCTTTTAATCCGTTTAAGCTGAAACTTGGCAGATATGTATTAGACCATTAGCTGTGACTTTCAAAGGAGGCGAATCCATCTGCAGTTCTCCAGTCTGCCGCTAGAGGGCCAAAGGTCTGAAAGTGAAATCGTTGTCGTCGTTACGATTTTGACATGCTAATAACTTTGTCGGATTTAAAGCTGCCAAGTTGAAAATTTGTAGGTATCAAAATGAAATCGTTGTCGTCGTTACGATTTTGACATGCTAATAACTTTGTCGGATTTAAAGCTGCCAAGTTGAAAATTTGTAGGTATCAATATGAGCTAAAGTTGAGATTTTTGAGAGACTTTCAGACACCATCAGTGCAATGGTCTCCCGCTAGAGGGCCACATGTCTAAACATTAAATGCCCTCCCATTTCTTTGCTTTTAATCCGTTTAAGCTGAAACTTGGCAGATATGTATTAGACCATTAGCTGTGACTTTCAAAGGAGGCGAATCCATCTGCAGTTCTCCAGTCTGCCGCTAGAGGGCCAAAGGTCTGAAAGTGAAATCGTTGTCGTCGTTACGATTTTGACATGCTAATAACTTTGTCGGATTTAAAGCTGCCAAGTTGAAAATTTGTAGGTATCAATATGAGCTAAAGTTGAGATTTTTGAGAGACTTTCAGACACCATCAGTGCAATGGTCTCCCGCTAGAGGGCCACATGTCTAAACATTAAATGCCCTCCCATTTCTTTGCTTTTAATCCGTTTAAGCTGAAACTTGGCAGATATGTATTAGACCATTAGCTGTGACTTTCAAAGGAGGCGAATCCATCTGCAGTTCTCCAGTCTGCCGCTAGAGGGCCAAAGGTCTGAAAGTGAAATCGTTGTCGTCGTTACGATTTTGACATGCTAATAACTTTGTCGGATTTAAAGCTGCCAAGTTGAAAATTTGTAGGTATCAATATGAGCTAAAGTTGAGATTTTTGAGAGACTTTCAGACACCATCAGTGCAATGGTCTCCCGCTAGAGGGCCACATGTCTAAACATTAAATGCCCTCCCATTTCTTTGCTTTTAATCCGTTTAAGCTGAAACTTGGCAGATATGAATTAGACCATTAGCTGTGACTTTCAAAGGAGGCGAATCCATCTGCAGTTCTCCAGTCTGCCGCTAGAGGGCCTAAGGTTTGAAAGTGAAATCGCTGTCGTCGTTATGATATTGACATGCTTATAACTTTGTCGAATTTAAAGCTGCCAAGTTGAAAATTTGTTTTGTTGAAAATCAGTTCAACAGTCACCCGCTATAGGACTACTTTATGCCTGAAAGTGAATAGATTCTCCCGTCTCATTGATTTTAATCAGTTTAAGCTGAATCTTGCCATATATTCTGGACCACATGCTGCGTCTTTGTGGGGGGGGGGGGGGAGATTTAATCGGTCTGCCGCTATATGACGAAATTTCTGAAAATGAGATCCGTCTCTCATTTCGTTATCCGTTATTCAAGATGAAACTTGTCCGATGTACGTATGTACTATTCATCCATAGGCTGTGTCTTTGTGGGGCTGGAGACCCTAATCCATCTTCAGTTCTCACTATACCGCTAGAGTCAGAAATGTCTGAATAGAAATGAAAGAGGTAAAAAGTGATTAGGCGAAATCTGCTTAAAATTTGCTAATACAGTAATACTTTCGAATTAGTACTTAAATTAAATTTAAGTCACGTGCTGCGCGAAGGCCCCACTTCGTGTATACATGTGACTCCACTAAACAATTAATATCAATGGTAATAGTAAGAGTGAATGCGAGCCCTTGGATCCATAACATTTATACCTCCAAAGGAATGTGCAGTAGCGCCACCTAGACATCACAAATAAGGCATTCAAGCTAAACTGACTATATATATAACGACACTAGATGGCGTCAATGTTACAATTGATAGTTCTGGATTAAGAAATTTGGAATATTAGGACGCAATTAACCTTATCAATAAAAAATGGAACTTTAAACTTAAATTGAGCAAAAATAAGTAAACTAAAATCGCAAAGAACACATTTGCATTAAAAGTTTCTATGCCACCTGTCATTCAGAACAGTAGAAAAGAGATCACCAACCAACATGCATCAATCTTATCTTCGGCAATTTGGGAACCTTACCTGCCAAACACTTATTGTGAAACCACGACAGAAGCTGTAACCTCTGCCACACTTTATAAAACACTAAACTTTATTTACTCATTGTTTTTTATAATATCCACTAGAACGCCATCAAGATGGCTTTAAACGAACCTGTCTTACACAGACTCCAAGAAACAGATGGGATTGGAAGATGCAAACCAAGAATGACTTGCATCAACCAAAAAACTGCCTCCCATCTAATGTAATACACATTCGCCTAGGCAAACAAATCATAATCACAATTACTACGATGATGTGTGAAATGGTATCCATATCCGCAACCTGAGAAACGGCCCAAAAGAGCAGTTTATTCTGCGGAGGGGTCTTTTCTGTATTAGATAAATAAAATAAAGAACACTATAATTACAGTATTTATACCTGATACATTCTCAGTTAGCCTAATAAAAACATCGGAGCAACCAATATAATGTACATGTACAAGCATCCTATGAAAGTTTGTGAAATGTTCCCTTAAGTCTACCCAACAGCCGTTGGTACCCGGCTGGCAGCCACCCTGGTTCAGTTTTATGGTTTTGTTAGTTTAATCGACAGCTGTTGTAAACGTCCCAGATATACAAAACCTACTAAGCCTTTGCATTACAATTGAGCTTAGCCTAAGTTGATGACAGTATTATAACGATGACAATTAGGCCCTATAGATACATACGATATATAAATGATGTACTGCTTGACATTACACTAACTGGCTGAATAGAGATAGAACTATAATAATACGTTTGGCATTCTGTCAGATTTCAGTAGTAAGTAACCTCATAATAATTGCTAAATATCAATCACCTGAAAAACATTTCAAGCAAGGGAGTTATGGGTATTTAATTTCGCGTTCAATAATGTTGAAAATATGCAAATATTTCGAATATCGCACTTCGAATCGTTCCCAACTTTTTTATTCAACAACTAGACAACAATTGATAAATACTTGCGTTTACAATTTTACAATGCATGCAAGTGGTTTCAAGCCATTTGGTGAACATACATAGTGAGTGATATAGTGACATATATAGTGATATAGGTAAATATATAGTGAGTGATATAGGTAAATATATCTATCGTGTTTTTGCCGGCCTCAGCTTTAGACAAAAACTACCCAGTCTAAAGACAGGTTCGTTATAATAATAATAATATCCAATAACTTATATTAGACGAATAATTTGTACAAATATATGTTTAAACCAATAAAGTAAATTCTGTAAAATCCAATAAATAATTTATAATAACAAAGCTCCGTATATAATAATATAACTAGGAAAGATAGTTCTATAAAAAACTATCAACCGAAATAATAATTAAAATGTTTTATAATAATTAAAAAGATTATGACCAAAGATTTTGTCCGTTTTAGTGTAACGTTTTAGACACACCACCCCCAACAAGTTTAATTTTCATTCTATATTACCTTTTGTTAATACCCCAAAAAAGTTTTGTTTCTTTCCTTTGCAACATGGATTTTAAATGGCATCAAGGCAACTAATAATTGGTGGGGTTTTCTCCAAACTTGGCAACCACACAATACGCACTTGGCAACCACACAATACAAACTTGGCAACCACACAATACAAACTTACAACATAGAAACTTTACGTGAAATTAAAAAAAGAAATAAGAAATTTGATAGATTTTAATAGTTAATTAAGTTAAGAAAAAGTGATAAAATAAAAGGTACTGCTGATTCTTTTAAGCGAAATATTTCTAATTTTTCCTAATCTTCATCTCCACTTTATCAATCAGTGTGAAGTTGAAGTTCATATTGACTGCGCCCCAAGAAAACCCATCATCACCATCATCCCCATAGACGCCGTTTAGGTTGGAGGCGGCGCAATTATTATACCACCAACCCCCTTTGTAGTAGTAGGCGCAGTTTCCGTCGTACGAATCGTTATCGCGGTCAAATGTTGAGAAAGCGGATCCATTGAGGTAGCCGCTCCCACCGGGTTTCCCAACAAGTATTGCGTCACCAGCAGTGCTGTTTTTGTTGTACTGAGATATATATAAAGTGTAATTATTCTTAGAATCACCAACACTGAAATTTTGGTACATGGCGTATTCGTGTGTTTCTTTGTACCAAAGATCCACCTTCAATATGACTCCGCCTTCGCTCAATTTGTTTATGTTTTCGAGACCCAACCAGAAACTTCCATTTAGATCTCCGAAACCAGACCTGTAACTTTCCCAATCGCGATTGAATCCCACAGAATCATTTACTCGCCTCTGTATTACAATCCACGGCCCACCATCATCTGTGTTGTCGCAGCGTATTGAACCGTTCAATCCATTATGGTGGAGGACGAAATCAGTGGCGTCTACTGGCGTACTAGTGCAAATGTACCGAACGGATTTGGTAACTCTTTCTTCTTTATTGCTGGTCAGTATTACAGCAAAGGTTGGTACCACGACTACCAAAACAACAGCCACTGCCACACCAGCCGCTACAACCTGCCTTCTTCTCCCTGACCTTCTACCATATACTCTCTCATTCTCAACTTTCTGGTCGGTATCTGGTGACAACATCGGGGTTTCAATTTCATTCCCCATTGAAGCTTTCTGAATCTCAGAATAACTTACTTTTTGGTTCGCCATTAGTTTAATATATTAATGTATGAAATTAATTAAACAATAATTGAAAGAGAATGTTATTTGGACAGTTGAATCATAAGTGACATTACATAATGTTCGATTTCGGTATTCACTTAGTAAGAACTTGGTAAAATTGTCAAGTCCCAACAGCCAATAGAATCTATTTTTCATTTTCCTAACCCAGTTGGTCTTTGTGTGGAATGTAAACAATGATAAATTTGACGTATGTAAGCTTGTGATTGGCTAAGGGATGAATTTGCAATCCTTTTTTTAGAACTGGCCAGTCCGGAAGCTCAGTGTTTATTGTTGATATATTATATTTGATGGTCAATTTGTGTATATTGTAATGATATGGAGACGCCGCTATATTAATAACCTTAAAGCCTGGATTATCTTTATTTATAACTAACGAGGAAAGCTGTGGTCGGTTAATTAGTGGTCCCGGTTCATAATCAATTGGTTGGTCAATCAATCATTACATTTCTATAGAATACTATTAGTGCACTCTTACTCTGGTTAACCCCGTCTCGTGCTGTACGAAGGCCCCATTTATAATGTGTTAATAGAAGCGAGATGTTTGATCTGAACTCCAATTGTTAGATCAATTACAATTAATATATAACTAGCTGTAACTCATTTATTGCTTTATCTGTGAGCTAAACTATGGTAAGGCAGCATGTATTAATTATTAGAAGACCGTTAGGACTTCATACTGTAAATGTATTCTCTATCAATATTTACTTATATGTAAATCAGGTGATCTCCTCCGAAACAATAGCTCGTCCGTCAATAGAAGTTATATCAATCGACGCAGCTCAACCCCAGGATGGGGAAAAAAAGTTTCGAAAAAATTATTAAAGTAACTTTTCTTTAATTCGAATATTATCCCCATAACACGAAAATTGTAATAGACTCAGTGATAGGACACCAGCTGGTGCAGAGTGAGGGCCTAGTAATGAAATAATATTGAATGGATAGGCCAGAACTGCAGATAAGTATATACTTAACAAGTTTTTGTAATAATGATGTGTTTACTCACTAATGTATTACCCCGCAAGCTGAATGCTCTTCCCAGTGAATCCATTGAGAATATCTACTCTATCACTGCTATGTTAGGTGGTATGATAGGACAGCTTGTAGAATTATAAGCACAGGGCCGTCATCTAATGAATGGGTCAGACCCGCCCAATAATGATCCTAAAGCCAACTCTATATTCCTTTGCCACAGCTGTCAATGAATGGCTATATACATTTAATTTCGCGACAAAATAATGTCAAATAACGAAATATATCGAATACCACACATAAAATAGATCAGAAATTTTGTAACGTGATTATGAACCACCAAAGCAATGTTCGAACAAAGCAAAGCAAAATTTAATAAAAAAAGCTAGGTTGGAAAATATCCCTCACTAACAATTTTTTCTGACAGTAACTATACCTGCTCTTTGAGCGGGCTTCTAATAATTTAAAGTAGGGTATATAAATGAGTCCGACCGGTTGCTTAGAGCTGCAGCTGTAGCAATGCTAGTATAGCTAGCAAGAAAATTTGTACTGAGCTGACGCAGAACGGGTATTATAATGATGTATTGAGGTTTTGGTTTCAAAAATATTTATTAGAGCAATGTGTTTTTTTAGAGCAACCGTTTTGGTCCTTTTTTTATTGTCAGGATCAAGCCGACAAAATAAATGATTGTGTATTTTAGCACCCTGGAATAAATATAACATTTAATTAAATTTTATATTACTGAAAGTTTAAATTCTCACAAAGTAATTATGTAGTTTGTTAGAAGGGGTCACTAGAGAGTTTACTAATACTTATATCTCATTACATACAGGAAGCATGCATGGCCAAATAGTCTTATCGAAATAAGGTCTAGTGAACAACAATCCAATTATATGAGTTTGCATAAGTTACCAAAAAACACATATTGGTCTGCGATTTTAACAGACTAAGTACGTACTTAACATTATTTGAACAATGGTATTATGACTGATACCAGTTTTTGGCTCATATACAGTACATCCTGTGGTTTGTGGGAAATAATTGACATCTAACTAAAGTCTACATAATATAAAATATTAATGGATATATTATATGAATATGATCTATTAAACCCTACTACATTTCATCTGCTCTCTGAATGAATACTGTGCCGTCTCACAATATTACAACCAATAAATGGAATTGTTTAGCACTAGGATTGATTAACTACTAACTGATGGGTCTATTAAGACTAATATGTTTAATGGTTATACAGGATATGCGCTTCGCCAATCCAGAAGCAGAAACCAATATGTCACCCTATTAGGCATCAGCCATTTAACGGCAGCAATTATCACCCTCCAATAAAGGGGATTACTGCCTAGCAAATTCAAGGTAGCAATAGCGCCTCGTTGACAAACAAAGGGAAGATCACGTGTTGTGCAATCTATTATATTGCCATACGGTAAACGTGTTGTATATATGTATATATTGCTTATCCATTGTATTTTATATATATATTGCTGTGCCGACAGTGTCGGCATAACGTTGTGCCGACAGTGTGCAGATAATGTGATGAGTGTCGGCGTTACGTTGTGCCGACAGTGTTGGTGTTACGTTATGCCGACAGTGTCGGCGTTACGTTATGCCGACAGTGTCGGCGTTACGTTGTGCCGGCAGTGTCGGCATTACGTTGTGCCGACAGTGTCGACATAACGTTGTGCCGACAGTGTCGGTGTTGCGTTATGCCGACACTGTCGAAACACTGTCGGCACAGCGTTTACACCCGTCCCGATAAGCTAATTTTGTTTGTGTTGGATTTGGTGATGAAATTAGGAGGTATATGGTATTACTCAGTATTGCCTGGGGAGTTTCAACAATTCATTGTGATTTCATCAGTGCCACACCACTGCACAGTGCACAGGTGGTATTGTACCTGTAATGCTCGGCGTTCGTCATATGTCTCCAGCTAATGTTTAGAGCTGCCCTTAGGATTCTTGTGTAGCAACCATCAATACGTTGTTCAAGTGATTTAGTCAGTGTCCAGGTCTCACCCCCGTATAAAAGTACACTTTCCACTGTAGCTCGAAAGAACTTGGTCTTCAGGTGGTGGTAGAAGTGTGATTTCCAGATGGTATCCATTTTTGATTGAGCTACCCGTACCCATGCCTTAGCTTTCCTAACTCCTATGTCTTTACTGGTGCTCTCCACACTCCACCCATGACTGAAGGAAATCGTTAACGTTCTTTAGTTGATTATTATCGATGATGGTAAGGCTTCCAGTAACATTAATAGTCATGTATTCGGTCTTGGTAGCATTTATATTCAATCCAAACTCCGTAACAGCCCTTTCCACCTTGTTTAGTAGAAGTTGTGCATCTTCTCTTCTAGTGTGTTAGACTTATACATAAAATTATCTTATTTATTTATTAATCATTTAAGCCTTTCATTTCTAAATATGTTTCGCTTCCAAGTTCTGATATGAATTATTTCATTGCTGCTCCACAAACGCAGATATCTCAAGAGTCAAATTGTTATGATCAAATCGTTCGTTATTGAATTAGTATTTTTTTAACTAGATTCTTGTCGAATCGATGATCCTAAAGTATGGTGGTAATGGTAAATCCACTCAGGGCTAATGAAATCAACACCTCTAGATAGTCCTGGATCCTGGACTTGGTATACAGTAGGACCTTTATAACAAATAATACGATAAGTTATTCCCTTGAGTTGTTTGCCTTTTATAGTTTCTGCATTATTATTTATTTATTATTCAATTAGCGGTGGTTCTTGAAAGTACTGAAAGTAAACCTAATAAAATTTGTGACGCTTCGTTGGATAATTAATCCTTTGTTAGTTTAAATGAAACATTATAGTAGGTACGCTCCAATGGTTATTTCATATATAAGAGGATTTCATTGTATCACCTATTGGATGGAAGTTTGCATAAAAGAAAGGTTTATTACAACTTCTGATAGTTTCATTGACGAGGTTCATTTGAACATCGTGTATTTTATGTGAATCTATATATTTGTATTTTTAATTTTTTTTAATTGCTGTTTTGTTTTCTGCTTGTTAAACTTTATTTTACCTTTGGGAAATAATTTATTTAATTTAATTAATTTAAGAAATTACCTCTAAGTTTCTTACATAAACTTGGCCAACAATGTTACAGTCCCAAGAAATTTGATACTATTTGTAACACCAACTTTTCACATTTAAAACTACAAACAATAATTAAAAATTATTGAAAATATATCTTTTGCAAATTTCCTCAATTTGGTTTTTTCTGTTTGATGATTTTTTTCTGATGTCAATTTTCATTTCACTATTGTTGGCATCCAAACTGTCTGTTTTTCTGTTCATTTATCGGATATATCTTGACGGATAGACATCGTAAGAAATATTTTTAGCTAGATGGGAGAAGAGTCTGTAACGTCCAACCATATAGAGAAGCACACGGAGAGAAGCACACCGGGATAAGTGCGACGCTGATTGGATATAGAGAAGCACACGGAGAGAAGCACACCGGGATAAGTGCGACGCTGATTGGATATAGAGAAGCACACGGAGAGAAGCACACCGGGAGAAGTGTGACGCTGATTGGATGAAACTTTAGGGTGCTATCAGGAAATTAGTACACGCTTATTTCGCGATACATTCAGAATTCGTCGCGATTCATTCATTTTTAGGCTTATTACTATTATATCCTTATTTGACTGTATAATTTTTAAAAACCTCTTTATTTGTGTATTTTACATAAATAAACATACATAATTAAACATACATTTACATAAATAAAGCACCTTTACTAACCTGCTCACTTAAATGGCAATGGGACCTAATGCTCTTTGGGACCTGTACAAAACAAAGAGGTAAAGTCGAGTTAGATCCAAAAGCGCATTAGGTCCCAAAGAGCGTAAAGGTCCCATTGCCATTTAATGGAGGAGGTTAGTAAAGGAGCAGGTTACAGAGACGTGTTGGGGGAACCAAAACAATAAACGAAAGTTAACACATGTTACAAGATTATGCAGGTTACTTAATTAGGTCTTTGGTATTTGTATAGTACTCACCGCCCCCCCTCAGCCCTTTGCTTGCTGTAAACCGTTGTACTGTTAGATGAGTGAGTGAGTTCTGGAGTTTATTGGATAGGCTGATTAGAGCTGTACCAATGCCGGTAGCGGTGTGATAAAAATGCAGTTTTAATAAAACTATGCAACATTGGTGACTGGACTGCGCTGACTCAAACCGAATAGACAGGCCTAACGTATCTATTGCAGTAGGCTATTGTAGTCAGAGCCTAGTCAAGAAGTAGGCCTAAATCCATTAATTTAACAAATGTATTACCGCTACCGGGTAACCAACTGTAAGCATTAAGCAGCAGTTGTCGTGTTCTCTATTTAACTTCTTGTGATGATATAGGCCCACTGCTGTTCTGCCTACAGATATAATGGGCAGATAGGTGACAGTGGTGACGCCAACATAACATAGTGACGGAAGACATCCCAGTCTACCGGTATCAAACCATTCCTGCATTCAATTCTTGCAAAAATACCAGTACCGGTACCGGTAGCTACAACAGAAGAAGACATACTAGTCCAGCAGTCTACCGGTACCAAACAGCCGAACCATTAAATTATTGCAAAAATACCAGTACCGGTCAGCCGGTAGCTACAACAGTTCAATCAAGCATTTACAATGCTTTTATACTGCATACACATTCATTTCATCTTAATAACTTCATCATTGTCACATCCTAACCCGTTTGCGTTTTTTATTACAATTATGGTGCGGTGATGGGTATGTTGAAGTTGTTGAGATAAATGAATAAATGAAATGAAGTTATTAACAGTGTCAGTGCTACAACATAGGCCCAGGCCAATGAATTGGTAAACGTAACTTACTGTACTGTTAGCCAATCAGCTGTCACACTGCTCTAGCCAATCAGCGTCGCACTTCTCCCGGTGTGCTTCTTTTTATGGTTGGACGTTACAGCCCCTATAGCTAGACGGTGTGCTTTTCAATAATTTGACTGTTATGGTGACAGAGAGATGAACAGAGAGCCACATTTCGAGATGAAGATTTTGCTCAACGGTTTTCACATTAGTTCGCTTAGATTGGGTTCAAGTACTATCCTGGTTATTGACAGTTACTTTGCAATGTATAAATTTTCTGTGGATCTGCATTCTGCATAGTTGAACCTAAAACGTTTTGAAATACCTTCAAATTACGGTTTTGTACCGTAGTATTAGAGTTATTTGCTCTATATTTTTGTTTAATCCTTTTAATATTAATATATTTTCTAGTTTTATTTTCTAGACACAATATAATAATATAACAGCTTTACTTTCTAATTTCTTGATTTGGTTTAATTTTCTTCATCTGAATTTCAAATTGAACTTCTATTGTGACAGTAAAGTGCCTGTCACAATTTTTTTGCCAACATGAAGATCGAACCAGAAACAGCGAAAAATAAAATAACTAAAGATAATGTTGATGGAAATGACGAATATTGTAACGGTTTTTATAATAATGAACAGAACATACCGGATCAATCTGCAGCCACTCCAACAAAAGATGCAGTTTACATGTTTGCCAGTTTAAATCAAACCTTAAAGCTTCTGGGTTTGACTTTCAGGGAAAACTGCAAACTGAAAGGTGTCCCTACAATGCCAAAACATATTCACATACCGGTAATGTTAATCACGCTCACATCATTGTTAACAAACTTAGTAACTGCACTATGTAGTCTTGGAACTGAAATTTATAAGGGATTTGACCTTGAAGAGGGAATTTTCTCGGCAATATTGGCAATGTGGCTGTTACAATGTACAATTGTTACTCTTCATTTAATGTACAGTTTCAGATGCAGCAATCAAATGCAGCAATTATTTACAAAATGCAACACCCTTGCTGCTAGCGTAATGGATTGTGATTCTTACATCAAAATGGCTGATGAGATGAGAAAATGTTCATTAAAGCTAACCATTTTGGGAGCTGCATTTGTAACCTTTGATTTATCAGGAAATGTAATTTTCTCTACGCAAGGGGTAGCATCTCACCCTCTACTGAAACTAACTAACGCATCTGATTCAGATCCAACAAAGTATTATGTCATCTTAACAACAGAAATAGGATTTACAGTAAGTTAATTAAATATATGATTATTATAATGGTCACACTGGAAATAGTTATTATTGGGACTTCAATATTAATATTACATTTAAAACATATTAACAGGAGTAATAAATTCATAAACTGAGGAATCCACCCATCAGAACGTTTTCTTTGTTTTGCTGCCTCCATGTTTCAGCGAGATCCTGGGGTTTACAAGGGGCCTGACATTCGGCGCACCGCTTCGGTATGTGGGAGCGCGGTGAATACGAATAGCTGATTCAGGAGGCAGAACGATGCAACGCTGGAACGCTCTAAGAAATCCACCACAGATAATGCCATCCGCATTATCAACCGGAAGGTACTGGCGAGACAGAACTAGGCCGCACTCCGAGGGGTTACTGATAGGGATGGAGGAGGGGTCCTAGACCTCAACTCTCAGGCTGAGGGCTACTCCGAAGGTTTTTCAGTTCGCCAGGTCCTTGAGTCAAAGCATCCTATACCATCCTCACCTCCCTGAGATATCTTTATTACTCCAGAGGATGGACTCCCACCCTTTGAGGAAGTTGACATCACTGCTCAGGTCGTCCTCAAAGTTGCTCAGTCTCTTCAGGGTAGCGCCGGACCAGTGGGTGGTGATGCGGAGTTCTGGCAAGCTTTGCTAACCCGCTACAATACCCACAGTAGTAGGCTTCGGGAGGCCTTCATGGCCCTTGCTCGTCATTTGGCGAATTCTGTAGTACCCTGGGGGGAAATCGCTCTTGACAAGGAACCTGGGGTGCGACCCATAGGGATTGAGGAGGTCCCATATAGACTTCTTGCTAACTGCATGGTGTTGGCCACCAAGTCCGATATAAGTCAGATGTGTGGAGCGGATCAGCTATGTACAGGTGTTAATGGCCTATAACGGCCATGAAGCCCTCTATCTCCATGGTGACAACCAACCCATAAGGAGCAAAGAGGGCTACACCCAGGATGATCCAATGGCCATGGGCGGATACAGGTGCACCACTCTACCACTGATTTGGGCCCTTTGTAATGTGCCAGGCGATTCGACATTAGTTTCTGAAACGATTACTTCTACTCCAACATCCGTGACAATGCCGACGTCTTCCGTTACATATCCAACTTCTACCCCGGCTCCACCAACCGCAATGACGCTGACTTCTACTCCAGCTCTGACATCCGTGATGCTGCAGACTTCTACTCCGGCTCTGACAACCATGTCAACTTCTACTCTGACTCCAACAACCGCAACGACACCAACTTCTACTCTCGCTCCAATGACCAGAACGACGCTGACTTCTACACCATATACAATATCTGCGTCGATGACAGACCGCTGCCAGTGCTGGTATGCCGATGATGCATCGGCAGTAGGCAGAATAGCGGCTGTACACCGTTGGTGGACGAAGCTTCAGCAGATAGGTCCATCCATTGGCTATTCACCCGAGCCAACCAAGAGTCAGCTTGTCATAAAGCATGGAATGGAAGACACCGCTCATGAGTTGTTTGGCTCTGATGGAGTCAGCATTGTTTACGACCATCACTTTCTTGGTGGCTACGTTGGTGATGCCGCCGGTAAGAAGAAATTCGTCTCTGAAAAGGTGAAGGGCTGGACAAACTCGATAGAGGTTCTTTCGAACGTTGCCACATAGTTTCCTCAGACTGCACACTCAGCAATGAGTCGATGTTTGCAGAGTGAGTGGGACTATGTCCTCCGAGTGTGTAACCCATAAGAGGCCGAACTCACCCCCGTCCGGACATCCATTGTTGACCTCTACTTACCGGCACTATTTGGGACTACTCCCGGACCAACACTCGAGCCCCTTCTCCTTCTCCCTGTCCGTCATGGTGGTGTGGGTATCCGGGATCCCATCATGCGATCTGGACCCATCCACCTCGCATCGATTTCTGGCACAGTGAAGGTAGTGGACGCTATTAAGACTGGAGGGGAACTTCATGTTGCAGACCACGCTGCCTGCCTCAAGGTGGCCCTCACTTACTGCCAACAGGCACAAGACACCACCTTCAAAGCCACCTTCGAGTCCTCCCTGGCTGCACTCCCTTTGGAATAGCGTTGAACTGTTAACCGGATTGCTGAGAATCTGCAGTCTAAGCAGGTCGGCTTGAGGCAGCGTGGGTTGTGGGTGGTGCTTGGTGCGTTGAGCCGATGGCTGCAGTTTGGTCTCCTTCGGGCGACTTCTCTGTGCCTGAGGGGTGGGAGGACGCCTTGGCGGGGTCTCGTGTTGGGGGTGGGGCGGGGATCCGGGGGATAGACCAGGACATGTACTAGGGGGGGAGGGGTTTGCTATTGTTGTCGTTCTTCGGGGGGAATGGGCAAGACTGTTATTTAATATTGTATATCCCGGTTTACTTATTGTCAGTTATCGGTTGATTTTGGTGAACTGTAGTTTTAAACGCTCAATTAATGTTAATATAAATTTATTTATTAAAATAAATTACAATAAAAAAAAAAAATATTACATTTAATATAAACATTAAATTTATTGTTTGCCAACAGAAAATGTTCAAGTCTCATACGGGATTGGTTTGTTACACTCATTAAAATTTGCATTTCAGTTAAATTTAGGTTTCAGTCAAACGAACCAGAGAGACCGCGGTGTGTTAGAACCAGTCAGTGGCTTAAGTTGGTCGCAAGTGAAAAAATTATCTCTTGGGCAAATGTATACAGAAACAGTTCTTGTATAATCCCGGTTCAAACATAATGCAGTGGCCAAGAATGCAGTTAGTCTGCCTCTAGGTACCTGAAGAGGCAGTAATCTCTGATAATCTACAAGAGCTTATCAATCTGTAGGTTGATGCCATCATTGATGCCGATAACATCAGGCAATCAGTCCAGGCATGGAAATCAATCATTTTTTTCTGAATTGTATGAACAGTCTACTAACCACCAAGGTTAAGGCAGAAAGAATCGCCAGCTGTATGCCTCAGTGGTTGAAAGGCTCACTTTAGAGAGCTCCTAAATAATGACAGGGTATTACCTGATATCTTTATTGAACATAAAGTGACTGAGTCCTTACTCCCAGATATACCCATTTGTAACATATCCTTTGCTGAAGTCAAGGCTGTTGCAAAGATCAGTAAGACCAATTGTGCCCGTGGAGTAGATTACATTCTCTCTGAAATCTTTAACTTTATTTCGCAGCTCATTCACCCATCATAATTAACATGTATAGAACCAAGAGAGTCCCACAAGAAATTCAAACAATAAGTTGGTACCAGTTTCCATGAAGAGCAACCTAACATTAATTTTTTTGCGGAATCTCTTTGATCTATGTCTCTCTCTATTGCTGCAAAGCTATACCATATAATTCCATTAAATCGCATCAGGGATCCCAATTAGAGACTACTATGTGAAAATCAGGAAGAGTTGTAAACTCTACAAACTTTATTGTGGTTTGTAAACAGTCCCTTTATAAAATAACTATAAATTAAATTAGCCAATAATATTATATATATACTGTGTATAATATAATATATATACTGTATAATATAATTATGTCCGAGTTCGCTCGATCTAGTAGTAGTAGTAGTAGTTAGTGGTAGTATAATGTAATATAATATTGATTATTTATTAATACTTATTAACCCTATTAAACCCGGGGGGGGGGGGGGGTCAATATGACCCCCCTCCCCCCCGTGGTTTTTTTATTATAATTCTGAAACAAACGCAGTTGGGAATCTGAAATGTTATGACTTTTCCTAAAAATCTATTGTCTTCCTAGTAGTGAAAACCGTTTTTAAAAATATTTGGTAGTTTTCGAGTTATAGCGCCATTTTTTAACCCTACATTTGGCACTTTTTTTGACACGTTTTTTGAAAATTACATTTCATTAAATATGAATTGTAACATCTCTATTTTTAATTTACACCGGTTTTTTGGTGTTAGAAATTTGATGGAATTCATATAAATTGATTTAGAAATTTCAAACTTGTTTTTTTCGGTGGGTGCCAAATTTTGGTGCCAGCACCAAATTTTGAAATAAGTCAATTTTGTAAATTGATCGTTTGAAACTTGTTTTTTACGCAATTTGGGTTTTTTGGGGTTCTGGATTCGATGAAATATATACGATTGCACCAAGCGTATCAAACTTGTATTTTTCGGTGCTGTGTGCAATTTTTGGTGCTAGCACGAAATTTTGAAAATCTATTCAATAGATAAAATTGATTGTGACATTTTATTTCTTGCGTTTTAGAGGTTTATGGCTGTTCTGAATTCAATGGAATATATAATTATCGAACTAGGCATCTCAAACTTGTATTTTTCGGAAGTGGGTGCAAAATGTGGTGCTAGCACCAAATTTCGAAAATTATCAAATATATCAATTGATTGTGTCACCTTGTTCTTGCGTTATACGGGTTTGTGAGGGTTCTGAATTCAATGGAATCAGTAAAAATTTCATAATTGTTTCCTACGCAGAGAGGACTAAACAGCCATTTATAGTAATCATATCATTTTTAAATATTTTCCAATGTATTTTGCGCCCCAGAAAACCTGTATTGAAAAACAATTAGCCGAAAAATGTAACTTTTAAATTTTGTGAAAATTGTGCACTACATGTAATTTTGGTGCTGCAATATAATCACCCTAGTACATTTTTTCGAAAATTTTTTTTTCGGTCGGATCCAGACTACTGATACCTACGTACAAACAAAAAATCAGACGTTTTTGTAAAAATATTTAGATTTTAGAGGGGGGGGGGGGGGGGGAGGGGGGGGTCAATATGACCCCCCCCCCCCCCGGTATTTGTACAACATTTTATAGCCCGGTACTACTGTAATAGGGTTGAGACGTTTGCTTAAATCAATTATTATTGTTTCATCTTTTATACATTCCCTATAAAATTGATGAGTATATTATTGACTGATTGCTGAGGTAAATTAGTAGACAAAAAAAGCAACCATAATATCCGAATTCAATAATAATTAGCTATTTATTGTATTTCCTCACATAGTGCAGCTACATAATAATGTGAGTGTGAGTATGCGACATGACCTTTATAGTTCAGATCAGTAATTACGATATACTGTACAGTGGGTACTGTTTCGATAGGCGTACCTATACCTACCATGCCACATTTTTTATATTAGCTAGTTTTTGCTACTTGTTATAAATGTTCTAGAATTTGTTAGCTATTTAACTAAAAAACTTTGTTCTAGAACAAATATTTTTTGTTCTAGAACATTTCTATAAAAATAGCTTTTTTTCAAAATTCTCAATATCATTTATTTCTTTACAAAAAGATTTTTTTACATAAAACAGTTACGTTTTGGAGACATGGTAGCTAGTATTTTTGTACTAGCTAGTATTTTTTAAAATTATATTTAGCTTTGCCAACAACAATGTGATGTATTTGACTTCAAAGTTACTGCAGATTTCGTATCATTCATTGTGAAGTATTGGAATATAGTGAATGTTGATACAACAACAGCAGGTTCCCGGAAACGCAATCCCTCCAAATATCCAATATTATTCGACTAAAACTCGACTTAATTTTCTCGGCAATGTTTCAAGGTCCCTCACTACATGGAGGACCTCTAGCGAAATAGATAAAAAATCTAATAGCACCCTTACAAATTAAACTTTCGACGCCCTTATTCTTACCACGAATGCTTTATTCAATGTAGTAAGGTACTGTCTGGATGAATTAAAGTTTAATTATGTTCTTTGACGTGGGGGCGCAGTTTAAAAAAAAAAAAAACTTATGTTCTTACGTAAGATGTTGCAAGATCCCCTAGAGCTCCGCTTAGGACGTTTCAGACAAATGAATAGCGGTAATTTTTACCATCCATGTAAACAATTGTACCAAAATGAGAGGAAAGTTAGAGCTGCACTCTCTCTTATCATCCATTCTGATATTACGACGTCATAAATGAAACAAATCTTGAGCTCAACTACACAATGTATAAGAACAGACAGTGCGCAAACATCGAATAATATTGCAGAAGAGATTTTATTAATCAACCACATTTATCCACCACGCAAAACATCTGCCGATGCCAATACAATCTACCACCTCGCTGGAGCACTAGTTAAGATTACAATGCGAAACTTCAAAGAATGCAGAAGCTGTTTCACCTCTCTTGCTGACTCTCATAATTGCTCTCCCCTTCAAATGTTCGATGTTGAACAAGGAAACGTGCTAATATCCGGAGACGTGAGGGAATATGTCAATATTTCCACTCTAGCATTCAAGCATTTTGCATATGTTTCCATAGTTGTAATGCATATACAGTATAGTCCAGTAGACGCTCAATAGAGCTCAAGGGAGGACCGTAAACTTGGGTCATCGCGCAATTTTATTTTCTCAATGTCTTCCCTGATAATAATAATGTAAATATTCACAGGGTGCCAGTTGGGATACCTTGAGGAATTTTTTTTACAGCATAGAATACAAGTACAAATTAGTGGACCTATTCCAAAAATTACATTAAATTATAAACGTTTGTTACTGGCGTAATTCAATTAAGTGTTCTAGAACTGAGATAAACAACTACGTATATCTGTATATGTTTAGATCTGAATATACTGTTATTGCAGTATACTTAGCTATGATATGAAAGCTTTGATTACCCATATTTTGCAAATCTTTTAACGGTATGTAGGCCTACGCCTATGCTCGTTATCACTGCCATTTCGTTAACCGCTTTGTTTATATATTGCCTACCGCCTCGTAATTTGACTTGGTTTACACACACACTTTATTGGTCATTAGTCTTATTTATTGAAATTGACATAGCTAGTATTTTTTATGGTAGCACACAGCGGCACATTTATTCATAAAATCAAAAAATAATATTATGTAACTTGTTTTGTATTTTACATAGCTTGTATTTTTTTATGGTTGGTAGCAGTTTTAGTTGTGTTGAAAATGAATTTAGCTAAATTGAAATTTCTAAAATATTCCAGAATAAGCAAAAAGTAAAAACATAAGAAAGGGGAAGTCACTTGGTGGATTGAAGGGGATAACTCTGTCCCAAGAACAACAGTCGACCCTTAGCGTGTTATCCCACCACATATGCAATATGTTTGCCTTGGGTGTGGATAACATGTTTGATTCTGGGTTAGTGGATGATGATTAAAATCATGAAGGTGATTTAAGACGACATAAAGAGGAAGGCACTAAGCGGCGGCATCTTGATGCCGGTGATAGAATCAGTATACTTCGAACATTAAAATAGTGCAGGGATCCATTTGGCTTTAATGATAACTAATGAGTTGATCAATATTGTGAATGGTCGTATAGCTCCACCAGAAGTCAATGTCGATAATGCCGTAAAGTTGGGGTTGGAGTCGGCAAGGGCATTCAAATCAACTCTCCCAAATGGTTTCTACCAGATAATAACACTTATATTTTAACTATGGATTTGAAACCCACACGTGGCAAACATGGTTGCAAGACCTATGATATGGAGTGATTATACGCAAGACTTCTGATTGTCTCACAGAAACGCAATATTGATTTGTTAGAATTGTTTAGCTATGAACTATGCCCATAACCTCCATCACTAGTCAATGAGTATGGTGAATTACGTTCCGGAAAGAAAACTGATTTGGTTTCTCTGGCAGTAAATGGGGCCAACCCACTCCCCCCTGTTGATTTGGAACTAGTTGGTGGAAATGCTTCGCTATACCATATTAATTGGACCAAGAAGTTATCTGTAGCCGCTTTTTGTGATGCCTACTGCAGCAAATATACAGATACAGTAGCTGAACACCATCATAAAACGTATATAATATTTGATCGTTACTTTCCAGGTAGCATTAAATCTTTAGAAAGGGAAAAGCGTAATAAATCCAACAGTTATCAACAATATGAACTATGACTAGAAACAATTCTACCTTCCAGAGACACTATTATGAAGTCTGTGTGTTCGCGCTTTTAGACCTTTAGCAGTTTAACCCGCTAATTTTAGGTGTCTTCTAGTTTATACTGTAAATCGACTTTAGCCTATAACAAGTATTTGTTACATATAAGATATAAAGTTACACTAGCCGAAACCAGCCTATGCGCGACCATTCACCCACTGTTAAGGGAGACTGGATTCGGAGGCTCTGACCTTATTGCGGTGTAGACTTACTGTACTATTCGATTGATCGTTAATATATAATCTCTGACAAATATTATTTACTTTCGGGAAATATTAACAGTTCCTTTAGGACGTGGCGCTCTAAGTATGTAAACAGAGTTATGACTTACACTAAACACAACGGGATGGCTAATGATTTTCGTATAAAGCGCATTCTTTAGGAAATGCTTTGTTATCTGTCACACTTATGCACACTACCGCACACTGCTGCACACTGATCTGCCGACCTTCACTGAATTTGATCATACATAAAGAGAATAGCAACTGACACATGTAGGGACTATGAAATAGCATTTAATTCACTCCAAAACCACTATAATGTAAGTCGCAGTTGCTACCGGTAACCGGTCTCTCTAACCTTCAGTATATCAAGAAGATTGGGGTTTTATCATTATTTATCGATATTCTCCAAATATAACAACATATCCATCAACTTCTAACAATTAATAACCGACAGTAAATAGCAGTAAAATAATGCGGTGAAAGGCACGTATAGTCAGTAAAGACCGTAACAATTTGGTTTGACAATATGACAGGTAAGTTTGAGATGTGATTTGGTTTGTCCAGTTTGATAACAGTTATACGTTCCTATAATCAAAGCCGTTGAATGTTTTGCTAAAGTCTGAAACTAAGAATAATTCCAAAGCCGATCTTCTGGGCTCAGGAAAAAAGGTAAACACAACTACTGAAATACACAGCCTTGCTCGGTTTACATAGCTCTTTTCCAAGAAAAATGAAAATCGCTCTGATTGGCTGAGCCGAACAAAGAGCACAGAGGACAAGGGAAAGATACACGTCAGCAAATCAGCTGATAGATTTCGTCATCGGAACTATACTGTATTAAGAGTATTTTGGCGTATTGCGGCATAAAATGGCTCATTATGTCCGCTAAAGTACACATACAGAAAAATGGCTTTTTATGTCCACTAAAACACCTACACAGTAAGAAAACGGCTTTTTATGTCCGCTAAAACACATACAGAGTACTTTGCGGGGAAAATGACTAGCTCTATCCGCAAAAGCCTTTACACTGTGAACAATAAACAAAATCTTATTCAATTGATGTGTAATTATACAACACATAAATCATTAAACCTTGTTGGGGACTCTAATAATATATTCGAACATGAAGAAGCTAATGTTACTATTATTAGTTACATGTTAAAGTTATCTGATAATGACAACATCAGACATATACAAATAACAACAGATGATACATACATTTTCGTACTAGCAGTATTCTTCTTCTGGCTCTATCAACAAACTGTTCAACTCTCCATACGTAGATTTAATGGGAAAATCATAAATATCAACACCACTGCTATCCAACTCAGAAATCGGTGTGCTGGTCTCCTTTCTTTACACGCTTTATCTGGTTGCAATATAGTATCATATCCATATGGGAACTGAAAAAAGAACGCAATCAAATTGCTGTGTAGGTTGCACGAATCCCTTCAGATTTTCTGTGATCCAAATGTTACAGAAGAAGAATGGCTACAAATAGGCCTCTCGTTCATTATACACCTCTATGGTGGTGGCATATCGGATACTCTGAATGAACTTCGATATAGGCTATTCACTACAAAGAAGCAACACCCTAAAGTATTCAACCTTCCCCCCACACAGAGTGCCGTTGTACAACATGTAAAACGGGCTCGTTTTCAAGTTCTTTTGTGGAGAGCTGCTGATGATCCTGCACCTCCACTGTTGGCTGTTAACAAGTTTGGTTGGATAAAAAGTAAAGTAAACATAAAAAGTAAAGTAAAAAGTAAATTTTCTTCGGCCACTAGGCCAGGGATTACGCACAAAGTCTGGCGACTTATTTCCAGTGCGGTCCCCCCAGAACTTTACTCCACAGAGGAAACTCTAGTACTCATTTAGCTACCACTTAAGGATGCAACGCAGAGATGCGCAATGGCTGGTCCCTTTAAAGCATTCGTGCCAAAACGAAAGCTGCCCTGGCCCATGTGAGGATCGAACCCACAACCTACAGGAGATGTGAATTCAATGCAACCACTACACCAAGGTGGAACCATCAATGACCGATGGATAGCGATCAATGACAAACTGATACCGGATCCTGGCGTCTCATCCATTGCCCCAATTTCGATCCTTAAAACTATATCTTGTAATTGCAAGTCCGAAAGTGCCTGTTCTTCCAATCGATGCGGCTGCTCTATAGCCGCTCTACCATGTACTACAATATGCACCTGCACCACTTCAAAGTGTAAAAATAAATACAATGTTTAAAGCAATGTTCCCTTTAAATAAATAATTTAATAAACATACAACTCTTCTAGCTGATTGATTAAATTCGTAATACCAGTAATGGAGAAGATTTGGGATCGATACCCAGATAGGTACGCAGTAAAGAATGATGGCACATTGAATCTACTGTACCTATTTTCTGCAATCGTTGGATAGATAAACGTCAAAATTTGCATTTGAAAGGAGAAAACTAACTCATCTAATTAAATGAAAACTAAATTTGATTAATAACCCCCCAGTGATGATATAATTGTTTGCTTTTATAAATAGTTACATAAATAATCTAAAGTTTAATAGTTGACATATCTTAATAAACACCCCAAAGGCCAAAATTTATGATTAATAATGTTGCTATGGGAACTAATCTTCTAGAAATCTTATTCAGAATAATTAACAAGAGCTGTGGCAATAGGTGCAAGGTCGCAGATATCTCAAAATAAAACCTTGTGTGCCGGTTGCTATGGAAACTTAGGTTAAGTGCTTATAAAAAGTTCCCCAAAGGTGCCAAAGTAGCACCCTACTACTAGGATCGGCATGCTGCATTGCAGCTGCATTTTTAAGAATGCTGTGCCGGCTTGTCAACAAAATTGCACCGCCACAACTCCCTATCACCCATGACATTTGCTAGATCATCCGCATCTTTAAGGCCAGTGTCCTTTAAGATGCGTCTCAAGAAAGTCATGGGCTGTCCACCATGCTTATTCACTCCATGAGGCTGCCAAAGTACAAGATTATGCACTGGCTGGTCCTCACGGCGAAAGCAATGTCCTGCAAAGCGGAGGCGATTTTGTTCTAGTGTCAAGCTTGGGGGAACCAATGAGACACCTCCAATGTTATATAGTGTCTGGTTGGAGATGTGTGCATTGTACTTGACACAATGAACCCGGCGCAGCATTCTTGTGAATGTGCCATTCAGAGATTTGGTGTCCTCAGCAGTTAGAGCCCAGCATGGACTCCCGTGGAGGAGTACTGGAACTACTGCTGCTCTAAATAATCGGACCTTAAGTTTCCGATTAATTCTCGGTGACTTCCAAATCCTGGAAAGCCTATTCAAGGCTGCCCATGCCTTTCCCTTACGTATTCGAAGGTCCTCACCTGACTTCCGGATCCATGATCCCAGGTAACAGAAGTCGTCCACATGCTCAAGCATACCATCCTTTGAGCTTATGCTCATCCGATCAGAGACTTGCTGAGGACTTTCAAAGTTAACTGTCAGAATTTTGGTCTTTCTGGAGTTAATAAAAAGACCAACCTTAGAAGCAGCATGTTCTAATGAGCTGAGGAGCCGTTGGGCTCCCTCTAATGATTCAGAGAGTACTCCTAAGTCATCAGCAAAGTCTAGATCAGCTAGGTACTTGGCAGGAATTCCTCGACTTCTGGAGCCAGTAGGTGGAGTTATCATCACCCCATCATCATTATGATGATCTAAGGACATGCGTAGAACATAGTCAACCACAATAATGAACAAGAATGGTGCAAGTGTGTCTCCTTGGAGGACGCCCCATAACACTTCAAATGGTTCTGTGTCACCGTCAACAGTAGACACAAATGTTGTCGAACCATCGTATACTGATCTGATTGCTGCAATAATTTCATCAGGAACCCCATATAATGAAAGTATGCTGAACATACGTGAGCGAGAGAAAGAATCAAAGGCCTTGAAGAAGTCAACAAAGATAACAGCCAGATGCCTGTCTTTCTTTTTTGATAATTCTTCAATTATCCTTCTAAGTGCCAAAATGGGCTCCATGGTCCCACGACCTTTACGGAACCCATTCTGATTTCCACGGAGCAGTCTATCAATGGGATCCCTGATGCGATTTAATAGAATCCTATTGTATAGCTTTGCAGCAATCGAGATCAATGAGATTCCCCGAAAAGAACCATAGAGTGTTAGGTTGCCCTTCTTGGGAACTGGCACCCGAAGAGTGGCACCCGACGGATTTTGATTACTCTAAGGTCCGACTAAAGTTTAAGCAAATAAAAATGCGTGATGACCCAAAGTTACGGTGGACCCCTCTGTCTACCTGACTAGTATTATAACAAATGAATATAATTATTTCAAGTATAAGGTGTTCAGAGATGCCAATTCTAAGCAACTATTTACTAATATAATTGAGATCATCTTGCCACTAAAGAACCGGACAGATACGCCAGAGATCTGCGCAAATAAACATCAATATGTACTGTAGGGGATTTAGTTGGTCGTTTCTAAAGCACTGTCACAAAGAATTTTGATATTCAAATGTCTGACATGAGCTGGCGTATAAATTATTTGTGTTGGAGGGGGGGGGGGGGGGGGGGGGACAACACAGTGCTGACACTATCCTCTCTGTTCGTACACATTTTTTGGATACGCATACAGTAAATGTCTTTCTTACATTTTTGGATTTTAAGATAATTCATTTATGAATTACATTATTTATCACAACTTACTCCTACTTATAGACCAGAGCATAATTTATTATCAAAGCAAATCAAACAGTCGGCCGAGGCCGGAGGCGACCCGAATGCTTCTCTTTCGTTAGCTGCTACCCGAAGGTAGGGGTGGGCGCTACTCCTATCTGCTACCCGAAGGTAGGGGTTGGCGCTACTCCTATCTGCTACCCGAAAGTAGGGGTTTACAAAATTTTAGATATAGTTTATTTTATTCTAAGTTGTTTGACTACGTAATGTGAACAATACTGTTGTTTCTGCGCCTTAGAGTATTTGTAAGTAAATTTGGCGCTATATAAATTGTTATTATTATTATTATTAACAGATATAATGATTATTTTATATACATACATTAGTAAAGCTGAGAAATCTGCGCATCTAATACTACATAAATTATTAAAATCCGTTAGAAAAACTCAAATGGTAGCGGTTTAGATATGATGATTCCTAAAATAAATAACTGGCTAGCAAAAATCAGAAAGTAGGCCTCAACTGGTATTTCCGAATAAACAGTTTCCAGTCCTGGTATAAATTAATATTCTAGAAGTCCATGACCGGGGATACCTCTTCCACCCGGTAGCCGACGAGATCTTGGGCTGCCCCGGACCTGAAACATCCGAGTTCCTGAAGGAGATCGGGGCAAGATAAGATTCCACTCTTTTACCCAGGAGCCCCGATCTCACTGCTTCCTCCTGCAAAGGCTCGCAATCGCCATCCTGGTCGGCAATGCGGCCTCCATTATGGGAACTGTGGACCCCCCACTCAGTAACAACGAGGGACTCCACGAGGTGGTCTGTTGTCCCTAATACCCCACCCACCCGACGGAGCAGACTAACATATACACCCCCCCCCCCCCTCCCCAATGAAACAGACTAACTCACACACACACCCCCCCCCCCCCCTCCCCAATGAAACAGACTAACATACACACCCCCCCCCCCCCCCCCCCCCTAGCTTTCTTATTTTGTTTTTGAGTAATATCTTTAATATTTTAAGATATAATTTTAATAAGATAATATTGGAATTATTTCATAGCAATCTCATAGCATTACTGATTTATTTTCTCACTATATTCTCATAACTGGTAATTAAAAATTTCTTTCGTTTGCAGATCATTTCTGACATGTTTTGGATATTTCCGTTTCTCTACTATGTTGCAATCTGTCTCTACTTAACCAGGTGTTTCAGGATGATAGTAGAATATGAACTTGAACCTATAAAACAGAGCCTAACACTACCTAAGACGTTACCTCGTGCAATATTTTCGTAAGTAAGAGTTCTAAGAACTACATGACTTATTGTCACAAAATTATTATTATTAAAAACAACAATATACATTGGTTGGATTCAACAATTTTTTAATTAAAATAGATATTCAAACAAATTAGGAAAATACATATTATCCGTAAATTAATATTTAAACGAGAAATAGCTAAATATATTACATTACGTAAAAATATATAGGCCTAACTAGTAGAGAAGAATACTTAACTGAATATAATACATAGGTTTTAGAGAGAAAAAGTAGTAGCACAAAAATACTGGGTATTAATACGTTAGTCGCTTTGCAGTCCAAGACATATTTTAATATAATTATTAACATAATAATATCCAGGAATATAGTGTCTAATTCAATAAATACATAGACACACAAACAAAATGTACTAGAATATCCAAATCTCAACCTTTCTCAACCTTATTTCAACTTTTTCACCAGTGATTTCAATAGCTGAGAACCTCCTTTCTTCTCATCAGCCTCTAAGCGACTCCAACTAGCTTAGGTCGGGGCCACTAACGAGGTTGGCATCTAATGGACTCATTTAGAAGTTTCCTGAAGGCCGAGACCTCCACGTATCTTATCACAGTAAACCGGGAAAGAAGCACCCGCTCAGACACAAAGAACACTGATAAGACAGCAACCAAGAAGCGATACGCATATGTCACCAATTATGAAGAGTGTCCCTCTGATTACTCTAGTTTGGATACAAAGGGCTGTGAAAGCATATATTACGGTGACGTAAATCCCAGAAGTGAGAATAAATATAGCAGCCAAGGCAAACCAAATAGGATGACACCTCCTTCCAAGGCTAATAGTACCCCCAAGAAGGCATATGTGGATAACTGTAAGACGACCACAAAGACCTATAATACAATCACAGCCGGCACCACCAACCTTAAGTGCCCTCTTTGTAAAATAGACACACATCCACTTGCGAAATGCAACACCTTCTTAAAAAAGACACTAAAGGAGAGGCGACAGACGGTCTTGGACTTATCGACATGCTTCTTGTGTCTTAGACCAGGACATTTGCGATGTAAGTGTAGACTAATAAACACGAAAACGTGTCTGGTGTGTCAAGGCTCCCATCATCCCTTTCTACACCTAGACCAAGCCCCAAAAGGAGAAATAGACCAACGTGTACATTTCACCGATTATGAGACAGACTCATCCAATGAAGGACCGGATGCATTCTACCCTGGAGAGTTTACAGACGACGATGAATGTTGTAACCATGTCAGTGTGTATGAAGCCTTTACCTATGAGGAATCCGCATCAGAAGATTGTCTCAAAATTGAGAACAATCCCAACACCCGGCCATTTCAGGATGCTGGAGTCAGAGAGTTTCCGGTGCTCCAAGTCCGGCTCCACGCAGGAAGTAGTAGTGTTGTGGTAAATGCCTTGATGGAGACAGGAAGTACGGGCACCTTCATAGACGCAGAGTTAGCAGAATCCTTGTTCGCCAGAGAACAGGGCCATGACATGAAACTAACATTATCTGGTATAATGAAATGTTGGCAATCTACCATTGAGACAAAGTACTATAAGGCGTCCCTGTCCACCCCGCAAGATACCAGTGGTCAGGACAGGGTCTCTAACATCAAGATGGTCGTCATCCGGAATTTTGCCAAAAGTCAGGCCAAGGCCTACGACTGGGATGACGACAACCTTGTACATAATCATGACATTCGCCGTTTCACCCCAGACTACCCAGGCGTACAGATGTTGAAAGGCCAAAATGTACCCGAGGCCTTAGAAATTATGGAGAAACGACCCACACATCCATAACCAATGTCAGCCTACACCTGTCGGACGAGAGTGGGATGGTTCTGTACCGGGACTTCCCGGAAAACTCTATTAGAACGAAAAGGACCGACAAGTACAGACACCGACACTTGCAATTTAGTGACCCAACTTTGCAATGAGATCATAGAGACAGAAGAGGATGTCTTGACTACCCCTGACCAAACTGACAGTGATAGTGACGCACCCCTGTCCTCAGACCAAAACTGTTTCCTTACTAGGTACAGCGAACCCGACATTGTGTCCCCAATGACCGACCAAGAATTGCTTAGCACCCAGCTAGAGTTGTGCAATTTACTGCACGCACCTCCCAACCTGCAGCAAGAACTGAGCGAAGTCGAGGAAGCCAGGCGTATTTTAAAGCTAGAAGAGCATACCTGGATGCAGCAGGAGATACTTGCGCAAAACTCCAATGACAAGGCATTGTCAGTGGAGGAGGAGCGAGCATAACAGATTCAGAGAACCACCACCAGGTTTTTGCCGGAACAAGGCAAATACGAAGTGGGGCTTCTCTGGCAGTCCCCCTAACCCAAACTATTTAATAACGAGACACTCGCGCATAAACGCATTTTACAACTGGAAAGGCGTCTCACCGCCAACCCGACAGCACATGGGTTATATAAGGAGCAAATTACCAAGTTTATAAGCAAGGGATATTCGGAACTGGTCCCACCAGACACCCCCAAGATACGGACACACGGACAATACGGACATACTACTTTACTCACCATTACGTCAAACGGGAAGACAAACCAGGATGTATTAGGGTAGTGTTTGACGGTTCAGCTAAGTACCAAGGACAATCCATTAACTCGGAACTACTACCTGGACCCAACTTGTTGCAGTCTCTACCCGGAATATTAATGCGTATGCGACAATATTCCGTTGCCTTCGCTTCAGATATAGAGGGTATGTTCCTGCAAGTGAAAGCTTTAGACATTAATTGGGACAGCATGCATTTCTTGTGGTGGACAGAAGGAGACTAAAATTCTGATTCAGTAGAGTATCACATGACCATTCAAGCTTTCGGTATCATTTCCAGCCCATCAAACTCATGTTCAGTGCTACATCGAACAGCTGATGACCATCGTGATGAATTTCCACCACCCGTCATAGACAATATCAAAAGGGATATTTACATGGACGATAACTTGAAATCAGCCCCGACAGTCAAGGAAGCCATAGACATTGCTCAAGGGAAAGTAAACTGCCTGAAACTTGGAGGATTTTGCCAGACGAAATTCACTAGCAATTCCCGCGAGTTTCTAAAGGCCATACCCCCCGCAGAGCGTGGCGATACCAACCTAGACTTAAACAAGGACGACCTGCTAGAGTCTAAGACGTTAGGGCTTTGTTGGCTTACAGAAAGCGATACTATGGTATTCAAAGTCAAGTTAAGAAAGGGCGAAACTCAAACCAAAGACATTTGCCTCCGCATACTTAGCACTTTTTTTGACCCTCTCGGATTTATCAGTCCAGTTATTTTAATGGCTCAAGATCTCGTTCAACAAATATGGAAGGAGAATGACAGTTGGAACGACCCCTTGACAGAGACACTATTGGAAGACTGGTGGCAATGGGAACAGTCCTTGCCTGACTTGGAGAAGTTTTCCCTACTCAGAGCATATTTCCCAAATGTAGACTCCCTGCAGACCTATGAACTCCATGTATTCGGTGATGCGAGAGACAAAGGCGTCGGGATTGTAGCTTACTTTAGATGCGAAACCCCAGATGGTATCACAGTAGCTTTAGTTGCCTCGAAGGCTCTTATAAGACCAATTGCTAAAACCAAAGACACTTTGACTATACCCAGAGCCGAACTTAAGGCAGCCATATATGCTATCATCATTGCTAAGAACGTGTTGGCACAGACAGACTATACAGTAGTACGGACAGTTTACTGGACAGACGGTGCGTTAGTTTTAGAATATCTGACCAACATGACATGCCAATTCAGCGTGTATGTGACAAACCGTGTAGTGCGGATCCTAAAGGACTCTGACATCAAACAGTGGAGACACTGCCCTGTATTGTTAAATCCAGCCAACATTGCTTCTCGAGGCGCCACCCCTCAGGAACTGATAGATAATAAGTGTTGGTTGCAAGGACCTGCCTTTTTGCAAGGCATCAAAGATAGTTGGCCCCAGAATTTAATGGCTGCAGAGATAAGACAGCAAGTGAAGGGTGTGGAAATCGCTAAGTCTAAGAACAAGGCGTCCAAATCGAAGCTATTCAAAAACATCGACATATCTTCACTGCATGTGCGCGAAAGTGTGACCCACAGAGCACCCCAGACAGTAAAGCCCTCATTACCCTCGCTTTTCCCGTCTTGACTGACGGTCTTTCACCGATTATTAGCAGGGCCATGGATCACTATAGTTCCTGGCATACACTTTGTCGTGCCATTACCATACTGAAGTGTTACGTGTACTACCGCTGTAATAAAAACAAAATCACACAAGGTAGATTATTGGAGCACAAAGTCGACTATAACAACCGGCAGCTACTCCAAATGCAAGAAAAGGCTCCAACATACGAATATCACCTTAAGCACCCCGCTACACAGTCGAATGATAAATTCTCCAGTGTGATGTTCGACGGCCTAATCAGAGTGGGGTGTAGACTCACAAACACCCCCCTTTCCTGCAACACGATATTTCCTATTATTATCTACGATCCCGCCACACAATGAAAGATAATACAGGATGTGCACAATCAGGTATTGCACGCCGGGAGAGAACACATACTTAGTGAAGTACGCACTAGGTATTACTTTGTAAAACCCAGGAAAGCCTTAAATAAAGTTCTGCGCAGCTGTTTACTCTGTAAGAAACTGTATTGCCAACCCATGACTCGGTTAGAAGCTCCCTTACCTAAGGTATGCGTTAGCTGCTACGAGCCCCCCTACACACACACGGGTGTAGACTTATTTGGACCAATAGAAGTCAAGAGGGGTCAAACCATGGTTAAAAGATGGTGCGTTATCTTCATCTGCATGACATGCCGCGCTGTACAGCTGGACATGGTTAATGACATCTCCATGAACAGCTTTTTCCTGTGCTTACATAGACAAATCAGTAGATACGGCACCTGCAAAACAATGAAGCCAGATAAAGGGACTAACTTTTTAGGGGCAAACAATGAGATAACACACACTATAGAACAGTGTAACCAGGAACGAGTTGATGAACTGTTGAAGGTTTCCGCTTCCAGCTGGACCTTTAATGCCCCAAATACACCCTGGTGGGGCGGGAGCTGGGAAAGATTGATTCGTAGTGTAAAGGTAGCTTTCCACCATATACTACCCTGCAAGACTTACCTTACAGACGAGATACTCATGTACTATCTTAGAGGAAGTCACTGCTTACCTGAATAGTCGACCCCTCATGCCCGTTTCAACCAGCCCCAAAGCACTATAGGCCCTCACACCAGCCCACTTTCTGATAAAAAAGAAAGTAGTATTGTTACCAGTCTCAACACCTGAGAATGGTGACGAGTTATGGCGACAGACCTGGAAGATGACTCAAATGCTGTCAAGCCGATTTGCAAACCACTTTGAGTGAGTTTATCTTCCCAGCATACATCTCAGGAACAAATGATTTTCCATGAAAGACAACTCCAGAATAGGAGACATGGTATTAGTAGTGGATCCTGATCTCCTGCGGAAATATTGGCAGACAGCGCGCATAGTAGAAACACACGTCAGCGCGGATGGCCTGGTAAGATCAGTGGATCTAGTAGTGCTGAGGGTAAAGGGCAAACTAAACTTCATCCCCCAGAGACTCAATCGTCCTATAGGCCGCCTCTGCCTGCTAGAAATGGCACGCGAAGAATCTGGCAACTACGGTAAGCAAGAAGTCAAGCCAACAGACTTGACATATTTTTTATTGGAATAGTTAACTCCCTTGAAACGTTTGAGTGCACTGCATATCACACTCAAGCGTGGGAACGGGTTATGCTGCGTCGTTAACCACTGAGCCTATCCGTTTCTAAAAATATGCCATATATTCAGGGAAAAGGGCAAGCTAAACTTCCTCCCCCAGAGACTCAATTGTCCTATAGGCTGCCTCTGCCTGCTAGAAATGGCACGCGAAGAATCTGGCAACTACGGCAAGCAAGAAGTCAACCCAACAGACTTGACATATTTTTTATTTGAATAGTTAACTCCCTTGAAACATTTGTGTGCGCTGCATATCACACTCAAGCGTGGGAACGGGTTATGTTGCGTCGTTAACCACTGACACCATACATTTTTAAAATATGCCATATATTCAGCTTGACAGGCTAACGTAATTTATTCTTACATTGCTTATATCCCCAAATAACAATAGGACTATGGGATGTTTCATGATAAATCGTTTTATACACGGTGCATGAAACTTGAGCTTATAGTTCTAGAACAATTGCGAATAAACTGACATAAACAATAGGACTGTGGGATGTTTCATGATAAACTGTTTTATACACATTGCATGAAACTTGATCTCAGTTCTAGAACATTCTAGTCGTTATACACACGACGCATGAAACCTGAGCCCAACTCTTGACAACATGTTGCGATAAGTCATTATTAAACATGATGCCAGCCAACAAAAACCCTTACTAATTATATGATGACGGTGATAATACAATTGAATGCGGAATCCATATCCTTTATTTCGGTTAAACCAAACTCTGGGTAAATTCTGGAGACGGCCTGCCACTTCTTGTATACCCCGAGTACATAAGGGAGTAACAAATAAAATTATAATAAACTACACTAGTCATAATAATTCATTATTAAACATGATGCATGATAATAACAAACCTTGGTCTTGCTGTATTATGACGGCCCAATAACACTTGAATGCAGAGTCTTAATTATTACTACCACTTCTTGTCAATTGCCAGAGTACAGTAAGATATGTCAATTATTAACAATAGCAGATGTCAATAATTAAAATTGAAACTACAAGAACCAACATAGCTTGATATTGATTAATACAATATCATATTCATATAAATCCATTCAAGTCACTGTAATAATAAGCATTACGTGAATGGTCGCAGTCCACTTAGTGGCTCTTTCCCAAGGGATGAGTAAACCTAGTTTAAGTCACTAGATTGTGTAAATCTACATTTATATTATTCATTAATGGCTTCATACCACCAACCCTTTAATCACGAAATTAATATGACAATAGTATAAACACCAATACTATACAGACAAAAACCACAACCCAGTAAATAATTTAAATAATACAACCAACAAAGACGTAATAATATCACAGTAGACCCAGAACTGTGTGAATGAGCAATACCCTATTCCACCGCTATATTTACCGAATGTTGATCCTTGATAAATTAATAACTAATTTAAACATTGGGATGCTGGTGTGTCGCTCGCGCAACCCTTTTATTAAAGTTCTAGAGTTTTATCGTATATTTTTCTGAAAATTAATACCTTTAAATTTATTTAAAGAGTAACCATGGAAATTCAAAATATCAACATTCGGGAAATAGTAAGTTTGTAACGGACATTTGTGCGTGTTGTAGCATTGGGTGTGTTAGTTTAAACGATAGTATGAATAACAGCTATTCTCCGTGTGTTTACTGTAGCGAACCGAAACCCTATTGCAGACTTATTTCAGTTGCACTACAAGAGTCGATATACCCCGATGAATAGCCCTTGGAGAGACCGGCCTCGAGCTTTTCCTGCACGTTAGCCGCTTCGTCTTCCACCCGTTCTTCCACACCTGTTGGATAGGGGATAGGCATAGCGGCACTACCGTGGCCAGGGGCAGCTTGGGTCCGTGTTGGGCTGGGGATCGAAGCGACCTCATATACTCCGAAGACGTTCATGAGCAACAAGATATGGAAATGTGGTGCTATCATGTATGAAAGCAATGAGAGAATACCACCCAGATGGATAAGGAAGATGCGATTCGGGACAATATGTCAACGAACAATGCGGAAGCAAGTGACAACACAGCTAGATTTGAGGATTTAATTAACTTCCTCAGAGAAACGTATTTGAACTCAAAATCAAAATCTGCGAACTCATTACCCCAAAGGCATCCACCCTGATCCAATAGTGGAACTCAAGCGTTTGTACCATACGATGATGTACCTCACCGCGGCTAGACCTTTACCCGTGTTGCCGGATTGTTTCGACGCCATGGAGGAGTATTGTAAGACTGGTTCCCGATCTCCACATGTAAGTCGCCAGGACTTTAAATTATGGTATTACTGTGACCCTGTCCACACCCTAACCAACAAGTAAACCATGATGACCATGCACGATGGGGCCGACCGGTTAATCACCCCCGTGAACGCTGCCCTAAACATAGTTACACGCGTTTCATGTATGGAGGATACGAGTGCGATTTATTCGGCGTGGATGAAAGAGCCTTAAAGAAATTGTGTAAAATGGAGTGTTTACCCATTGACATCTGTTCGCGCTTTCAGACCTTTGGCAGTTTAACCCGCCAAATTAGAATGTCTTCTAGATAATAAATCTGCTTTTTAGTCTATGACAAGTATTTGATTCACTACACTAGTCGAAACCAATCCGTGCGCGACCATTCACCCGCTGGAAATTCCCGGGAGATTGGGTTCGACGGTTTAATTTTTTATTGCTATGTAAGCCTAATGTATTATTCGACTGACAGTATTATATAATCTCTGACAATATTATTCACCTTCGGTAATATTAACAGTTCCTTTAGGACGTGGCGCTTTATCTACATAAACAGAGTTATGACTTAAACTACTCGCAACGATATGGCTTAATTATAATCCACATATATGGCGCATTCTTTAGGAATTGCTTCTTTAACAGACTCACTCATACACTATGCTGCACAATACTGCACACTAATCTGCCAATCTTCACTGATTTTAGTCACATATAAAAGGAACACAGGCTGACTCATGTAGGGTCTATCAAATAACATTAGATTCACTTCAAACCACTTTAACATAAGTCACAATCGTTATTGGTAACCTTTCTCTCTTACCTTAGGTATATCAAGAATATTGGGTTGCGGGGTTATTTATCGTTATTCCAAATATAATTATTCATCAACCATATTATGAAGAACTGACAGCAAATAGCAGTATAAAACAACAAATCAGTTAGGTAGATCGGTACGTCAGTACCGGTATGTCAGCAGTGAGATATTTACAGTTAAAGGATATATGCCCTTTATAATTAAACCTACTAGTGTACGACTAAAAAGCAGTACAGCACAAAAATACTTCCAAGCCGTTCTTTCTTTGGCTCAAGACTGAATGTAAACACTGCACATAGGCATTGCGTCATTTCTCGGAAATTCTCT
>JAUCBJ010005617.1:0-27842 GCA_032718475.1 Nemertoderma westbladi | reverse complement strand
AATGTTACACCCTTTAATTACAGTTGCAACAGCTCATCTCCAATTTATTTAATTAATATCACCTGGCAGCAATACCGAGCTGAATATTTATTTATTTGTACTTCCCTCCTGTTTCACTCTAGCATACTTGAGGCCGTTAGGTCCGCTGTTAGAGATAGAATATTTGCAACTTAAGACTGCCCGTTCAATAGAAGTGGATTAGGTGGGACTGCGAGTGTCAGGGGCTAGTGGCTGAGCTGGTTAGCGCTACTGATGAGGCCTGTTAGGCCGAAACGTGCGTATAGCGCTGGTTCAACCCCCGGTGACGCGCTCCCATTTTTTCCACTTCTGAACAAACCCATAATGTTACACCTTTAATTACAGTTGCAACAGCTCATCTCCAATTTATTTAATTAATATCACCTGGCAGCAATACCGAGCTGAATATTTATTTATTTGTACTTCCCTCCTGTTTCACTCTAGCATACTTGAGGCCGTTAGGTCCGCTGTTAGAGATAGAATATTTGCAACTTAAGACTGCCCGTTCAATAGAAGTGGATTAGGTGGGACTGCGAGTGTCAGGGGCTAGTGGCTGAGCTGGTTAGCGCTACTGATGAGGCCTGTTAGGCCGAAACGTGCGTATAGCGCTGGTTCAACCCCCGGTGACGCGCTCCCATTTTTTCCACTTCTGAACAAACCCATAATGTTACACCTTTAATTACAGTTGCAACAGCTCATCTCCAATTTATTTAATACAGAATAAAAGACATACATACTACTGTATTTATTAATACTAGACTTAAACTAGCTGACTAGACTGGTCTATGCATTCATTAGTAAGTTGATTTTCTGTCCAGACATGATAGCTTATTGCTCCACGACCACAATGCTCACCAACACAAGGTAATATAATAAGGTTATTTGTGCCCCTCATCGGCAGTCCTATTTCTTTAGTTTGGATTAATTACACCAGTCAGCCAGTATCTGATTTCAGTGTCACGAAATCGTTGTCATGATATGTTATTAACATAACATTTGTGTCAGTTGAGGTGTCACTGGCTGACTGGTCACAGAGGATGCGTGAACGTACCGGTCCACCGCCCGGTACATAGAGTAATACAGTAATATACGTAATTTACACTGCACAGTAATCATGTTAATTATTTAATCATCCAGCTAAGCGCACAGGCGTAGGTCAGTCGGGTATATGACATAAAATTAATTGAAGTCCAAATTTAAATATTTGCATTACATTTTTTTTTAATTTCGATATTTTCAGAGATCTTTGAAAATGTTGGTCATCAAAATTATTCAATTGTTAGGTTTTAAGGAAAATTACATACATTAGGACAGACAGGCATGGCAAGGCGGCTCAATGCAGTTTCCGGTACCCACACTTTTTCTTACTTGTACTGCAGTACTGTTGCAAACTACCTTTTAGTTAGACAGTTACCGGTACACTGGCCTGTCATAGGCCTATCATAACCATTTATTCTTGTAAAGATGGTTGGGTTTATTATCTTGGTTTGGGTTAGTTGGTCAGGCCTCAAACCATAATTAAAAGTTAAAACTGTCATGTAACCCTAACCATAAGTCATAGGCCTAATCTAAGAAATTCCGCTAAATTTTTTAGATTATGACTTAGGGTTGGTTAGGGTTACGTGCCAGTTTTAATTAGCTGATTAGGGATGAGGCCGCCACTATCAGACTATTGTAACCAGCGAGTTTCATACAGTATGCAAATCCAATAGCCGTGTGGGTGGGTGTGTGTGTGACTGTGTGGGTACCCTAAAACTGCATATTCCCTGCAAGGCAATTGATAAAGTGTTTAGGCTATTGATTATACCATTTTCACATTATTGGCAAACTGCTAAACTCAGAAACTAGACAGGTAGATAGGCCTACCTGGATAGGATACATCCTATATGGAATACTGACAAAAAGCGCGCCACACGCGTTCTGGTTAAACGAAAATCGCGCCAGCCATGATATCTAATGCGCGCCAAGCCAACAATTGACTATGAAATTTTTCAGTAATTGCTTAATTGTAATAATTTATCAGTTTATAATTCCTGAATTCTGTAGGCCTAGCCCTACAGTATGTTAACATTAAAATGCGAGCGTAGCGAGCAAGGAAATTTTCCAATTATGTTAACATAAATACAGTCTGACAGTAATAGTCAGATAGTGCTGTAGTTGTAGTAGTAGTAGTAGTAGGTCAACGTCAACTGACTGTTTTTAAATGCAGATGTGATGAAGATGCGAGCGAAGCGAGCACGAAAATTTTAACATTTCAGCATTTAAAGTAGGCAAACCGACTGTTTTCAAATGCAGAAATGCAGATGTCATTACCGGTAAATTGCGAGCGTAGCGAGCACGGAAATTCTGCTGAATCATGCAGGCTTTCATGGTTTTATTGGTTTGAAGAATCTGACAATTGAAAAACTTTTGAAACAATAAGTCATGTTTTTAATGGTCATGCTCAATCTGTCCTTTTCCATTTGTCCACAGCCAGACAGTACTAAGACAGTAAGAGTAGATTTACAGTATAAACGCGAGCGAAGCGAGCTCGGACATTTTTCAATCTTTTTAAACCTATGGAATAATTTCAAATAGACAGATAGAGCCGTAGAGTGGGATGTGTTGCTAGTGCACTGCTACGCTACCTCCTACTGCATGTACTGTCCCAACCTAACCATACACCCTACATCCATATTCGTGCCAGGACCGCCAGGATCCTCAATGCGCGCCACACGCCCCTGTCACTACGCGCCAGGATCCTTAATCCGCGCCACACGCCCCTGTCACTACGCGCCAGAATCCTTAATCCGCGCCACACATGTTGAGCAAACTCTACATAAATTCCAACCTGAGATACCGGCAGTCCACCCACAGTCGGCTAACCGGTACCGCTAAGTCTGTAAGTACTGAAGAAGAACTAGGCTATCCAATATGACTGTCTTATCTGCTTATAGCTGTATAGTATAGGCAATAGGCCTACCTGTCCTGGATACAGACTGACAGACAACAGACCCCTACCCTGCTACCCTACCTGCAACCTGCTTACTTTACCTCATTACCTGTCTGCCTGCTTTACTGCTTTCTTCAGTACTTACCGAATTCATTATTTTTGTTTTGCACTTTTTTACTTTACCAGCAGACTAGCTGACTAGTCGACCTTTTTATCTTCTTGCTGGGCTGGTCTGTTCCTGCTGGTCTGCTGGTTGCTGGGTTGTGGTTGCTGTTGGATTGTCTGTTGCAGTCACACCTGACTGCCTGGCCTGGTCTTCTTGTCCAAGGCCTATTCCTGTATTCAGTATTATCTACTCTCAGTACCCAACCCATGTACCAGTGTACTACCGGTACCTCAGTCAGTACATGCAGTATGCAGTACCCACCTCTACCTATACCAGCTGACCAGTATACCATATACAGCTATAGTATAACACTGTAACAGTACAGCAGTATAAGCAGGGCTGGCAAAATAGGTTTTTTAGCACCTAGGTTTTTTTAGGTTTTTTAAATCACCTACTTTTGAAAATTTCATCAAAAATAGGTTTTTTAGGTTAAATGTACTTTAATATGGCGGGGTAGCTCAGTTGGTTGAGCGCCGGTTGAGCTATAGGTTGTAGGTTCAGCCCCGTCAGGGTCCACTCAGCCTTTCATCCACTGGGGTCGATAAAATGAGTACCAGTTAAATAACTGGGAGCAAAACTTGGGATAGGAGTAGCGCCCACCCCTACCCTCTCGGGTAGCAACTATCGAAAGAGGAGCCTTCGGGTCGCCTCCGGCTTCGGCCGACTGTTTGCTTTGCTTTTGCTTTGTACTTTAAAATAGGGCTACTTTGCCTTTTGGGACAACTTTTCGGTTGCCCGTTATTTTCTTGATCAACAAACACTGTCCAGCTGTCAGCAATTAATTAATTAATTAATAATTAATATTTGTACTAACTTTACTACTACTGTATAGAGCATTGTCAGTGGTCAGGTCAGGTATTCTAGGTCATTGATCAAGAAAACTTGCCACCTCCATGCAGCATAAAGGAGGTGCCACCTGTAGCTGCATAGACCCTCTTACTAGGGCAAATCTGGTCCTGTAACTAGGACCCCCTTCGTTCTGGGATAAGGACGCCCTTGGTCCTGGATTAAGGACCCATATACTTGGCTGCAGGGGTATATGGCCTGACCAGGCAGATGGTGATCTACCAATGGCTGGTCAGGAGTAGAGTGTTCTCATGTCCACTCTGAGAGCACTTCACTGCGACCTGCACCTGGCAGCAAGGGTACAGGGCATGACCCAGCAGATGAGCTGCAACAGCCAATGGTGGGTCATGTGCGCCAGAGTAGATGGGTGATGGGCCTCATATCTGACTCCATTGTGACACCCACCCTGTGGAATGGCAAACCAGGGTGTGGTATTTGCCCCGAGAGCTGACTCGGCAAAAAAGCACCCCCCAACCCCCACTATGGATTACATTAGCAATGCGGAGGTCCGGCCACTAGAGGCCAGTGGAATTACCGGACACAATCGGCCTCACAGGCGTCAGTTAACTCCTGACCGGCTGCCTGTCTCACCCCCTACTGGAGAGAGAGCAGCCAGCAATTATTTGAGTCCCTTTCCTGATGACCTTTCTGGCCCAAACCCTGGGTCACTAGGAAGGCCAGATTGTCATAGTGGCAATGGTGGAATTGGTCTATTGATGAATCCAACTGCACATGCAGCATTGGACAAAATAGACCAAATCTCTAACCGCATCATCCGTTGCCACTTCTCATGTTCTGGAAGACTGGCTAAGAAGTTTCCTAAGGTGGTTCTGATTGTGTGCTACTCTCCAACTAGTGTTGCCCCTGTAGAGGAGGTGGAAAATTTCTACCACAATCTACAAGCAGCTACTGATGGAGTGGATCAGCATGCATTCTTAACATTCCTGGGAGACTTTAATGCAAGTCTGCATCAATCACCTACATCGCCCTGGGTCTATAGCAATAGTGTTAACCGAAATTCTGTCCATCTTCAGGATTTTATCTCAGGAAATGGATTGTTTTCGGCTGGAACCCAGTTCAAGAAGCGAACTGGAAAGCTATGGACTCATAGTGGACCCAGTGGTCACAAGTCCCAGATAGACCATATTCTGTTTCGTAGGAAATACAGGAGCTCTATACAAGACTGTAATGCATTTACACTTCGACCCTTCTCCAGTGATCACCGCCTTATTGTGGCCAAGGTAAGACTTAGTCTGCGTGCTAGCAGAACAACGAAATCTGCCTTGCCGCGGCATGACTGGTCCTCTCTGTTGCAACAACCAAGTTTGAGATCCAGCTTCACACTACAGCTGAGCAACAGGTATGAGGCTCTTGCCTCTGAGGCGGCAGATCACTGTGAGGGCTACACTGCCTTTACAGAAGCAGTTAAGTTAGCAGCTGCAGAAACAGTTCCTGTATACCCTCGAAACAGGAAAAGGGCCCCCTGGACTGACAACAAAATTCAGAAGTGCCGAAATGACCTTCATAAGGCGCAGAAAGAGTCCCGACTCAAACAGACTACAGCGGCCAAGAATGCAGTTAAGGCTGCATCTAGGTCCCTGAACAGGCAGTACTCTGCTAATCTACAGGAGCTAATAAACCAACAGGTTGATGCCATCAATGATGCTGACGACAGCAGGCTATCATCCCAGGCATGGAAATCGATCAATCTGCTTACTGGGCGGAAAAGCCAACCAACCACCAAGGTTAAGGCTGAATCACCAGCCGATCGCCTCAATGGTTGGAAAGCCCACTTTGAAAAGCTCCTCAATAATGACAGGGTATTGCCTGATAACTTTATAGAAGTAAAAGTGTCTGAGTCTGTACTCCCAGATATTCCCATTGGCGATATCTCCTTTGCAGAAGTGAAGGCTGCTGCAAAGAGCATTAAGACCAATCGTGCCAGTGGAGTAGATGGTGTTCCCCCTGAGGTCTTTAAAATACCTGAGTGTTTAAAGCTCATCTATCCCATCATAGTAGACATGTACCGAACAACAAGAGTCCGACAAGAAATGAAAACAAATAAGTTGGTGCCTGTTCCCAAGAAGGGCAACCTAACACTCTATGGTTCTTTTCGGGGAATCTCATTGATCTCGATTGCTGCAAAGCTATACAATAGGATTCTATTAAATCGCATCAGGGATCCCATTGAGAGACTGCTCCGTGGAATTCAGAATGGGTTCCGTAAAGGTCGTGGGACCATGGAGCCCATTTTGGCACTTAGAAGGATAATTGAAGAGTTATCAAAAAAGAAAGACAGGCATCTAGCTGTTATCTTTGTTGACTTCTTCAAGGCCTTTGATTCAGTCTCTCGCTCACGTATGTTCAGCATACTTTCATTATATGGGATTCCTGATGAAATTATTGCAGCAATCAGATCAGTATACGATGGTTCGACAACATTTGTGTCTACTGTTGACGGTGACACAGAACCATTTGAAGTGTTATGGGGCGTCCTCCAAGGAGACACACTTGCACCATTCTTGTTCATTATTGTGGTTGACTATGTTCTACGCATGTCCTTAGATCATTATAATGATGATGGGGTGATGATAACTCCACCTACTGGCTCCAGAAGTCGAGGAAATCCTGCCAAGTACCTAACTGATCTAGACTTTGCTGATGACTTAGGAGTACTCTCAGAATCATTAGAGGGAGCCCAACGGCTCCTCAGCTCATTAGAACATGCTGCTTCTAGTGTTGGTCTTTTTATTAACTCCAGAAAGACCAAAATTCTGACAGTTAACTTTGAAAGTCCTCAGCAAGTCTCTGATCGGTTGAGCATAAGCTCAAAGGATGGTATGCTTGAGCATGTGGACGACTTCTGTTACCTGGGATCATGGATCCGGAAGTCAGGTGAGGACCTTCGAATACGTAAGGGAAAGGCATGGGCAGCCTTGAATAGGCTTTCCAGGATTTGGAAGTCACCGAGAATTACTCGGAAACTTAAGGTCCGATTATTTAGAGCAGCAGTAGTTCCAGTACTCCTCTACGGGAGTCCATGCTGTGCTCTAACTGCTGAGGACACCAAATCTCTGGATGGCACATTCACAAGAATGCTACGCCGGGTTCATTGTGTCAAGTACAATGCACACATCTCCAACCAGACACTATATAACATTGGAGGTGTCTTATTGGTTCCCCCAAGCTTGACACTAGAACAAAATCGCCTCCGCTTTGCAGGACATTGCTTTCGCCAGGAGGACTAGCCAGTGCATAATCTTGTACTTTGGCAGCCTCATGGAGTGAATAAGCATGGTGGACAGCCCATGACTTTCTTGAGACGCATCTTAAAGTACACTGGCCTTAAAGATGCGGATGATCTAGCAAATGTCATGGGTGATAGGGAGTTGTGGCGGTGCAATTTTGTTGACAAGCCGGCACAGCATTCTTAAAAATGCAGCTGCAATGCAGCATGCCGATCCTAGTAGTATAGAGCATTAATAGGAGATTCTAACAGTATACATTTTATAGCTGTGTAGGCCTATACCGATAGTGCTAATGCTAATTATATACATGCAATGCATCCTCTATAATCGAATACCCAGCAAAGTCACATCCTTCGAAATTGCTCCTAATATGCTGCTATAATTTGATCGAAATAAATTTTCTTCGAAATTATCAGCATTTTAGCCGTCAAAATTGTCTGATAATTCAGTCTACAATTCGTAGGATAAATTATCCTTCTAAACGAAGGATAAATTTGTAGACTTTTCAAATAGCGTAGTTTTGTTTAGTTATGCCTCTATAGTTATGTCGTTACTGTATGTTTTTCTTTATCCGGCAAATGCTGTAGAGTAACATGATAATTATATAGTTATGCCTACTAATAATCCGTATAATTTTATCTGGGGACCATATTTAGCAGTAAATTAGTACAATGTTATCAGTTCTTTAGAACTGTCGATTATATAATAATATCATATGATGCAAAGAAAATTGATCCATATTATGTCCAGTGCCATTCATATTGTTTTATGAAATAAATCCATTAATTACTGTGTGATGCTGTGTATGTCTTTAAAGGCGCGGTAATCCATGTATCCAGAGTCTGAGTGTGTGGTAGAGCTAGAGGTAAAGGCGATGTCCATACTGCCTTACTGTATGTCACTGTCAGAATGTCAGACCCCTGTAAAAGACTATCTGACTATGCCTTTCAGGGAAATCCTGGGGACAAACAAAGCATATATTTTATCAGTATTAATACGTGTACTATATCCGAAACTGAAAGTTTTTAAAAATATAGGTGTAATATTATGGTTTTGTTCAGAAGTGGAAAAAATGAGAAAGCGCATCACCGGGGATTGAACCCGCGCTACTGTATACGTACAGTACGTTTCGGCCTAACAGTCCTCATCAGTATCGCTGACCAGCTCAGCCACTAAACTAGCCCCTGACACTCACAATCCCACCTAATCCACTTCTATTGAACGGGCAGTCTTAAGTTGCATATATTCTATCTCTAACAGCGGACCTAACGGCCTCAAGTATGCTAGAGTGAAACAGGAGGAAAGTACAAATAAGTAAATATCAGCTCGAGTATTGCTTCCAGGTGATATTAATTAAATAAATTTTTAAATTTAACATTTTAATATTCAGATATTTTCTTGCTATCATGCACCCCGGTCAGCCTGTACAATCGGCACGTCGCACATCAGCACATGTACCTACCGGTACTTACAACATATCGCAGCAGCGCAGTTCCGTACCTACTGACCCGTGCCGTATTTTTTCGTTGGAATACATATACTGCAGCACACTGTCAAATCTCAGACTGAACACTGAACCCACCTCCAAGAGATGTGAATTCAATGCAACCACTACACCAAGGTCTCTTTTGATTAAGAAAATGAATTGAATAATTATTGAATGCTTTTAAATTTAATGTTGTAATTTAGTGTTGTAATTCAAAAACATGAACCCCCCCCCCCCCCCCCCTCCCTAACTTTTATACAAATTTGAATGAATAGCATGATATGAAACAGAGTTACAGTAGTTTCACCTCCCTCATCCTCAGTGACTGAGCCAGAATTTGTATTTTTGGTTTATATTCTTTAGCTACAAGCGTTTGAAAAAAGTGTCACCGGCGGTGATATTGCAGCACCAGTCCCATCTCAGTTCTTTAACCTTATATTGATTTGTTGGTTCTGATGGAAAGCTCACCATGCAAGGATTCCAAATATGTAACAAATTTAAATTTAGGAAATAGCTGAGATATGGGCTTTCGAATGTTGAATGTTTTTTCACGGCGTAAGGCTATTTTTTTCTATTTAATAAATAAACCATGTTCTAGAACATGATGTAAAAACGTAACAAGAACGTAACTGAGGGTTCAGATTCACTTACCAGAAACACTTATTACTGTGAATAATTCGTATCTGGGAATTTAAATTCGTACTGTAACTGGGAACTAAAATATGAAACCCGAATTTCAGATTTGTAAACCTGATGAGCATTCGCAGGATATGGCCATTTCCTTACCAGCCGTTTGGTCCATTACTATATAAAATATCATCAATTTTTTATATGGCTGATAATTGTCTTCGAAAACGAAGATAATTTATCAGGTAAATAATGCATATTTCCATCATCATAGAAGCATAATTATTAATTAAATGCATCTAAATTTAATTAATTTTACTCGATTCAACAACACGAATAATCTAATATGGCTGAAAAAATTGGAAATTGATTGAATTTTGGTTGTGGTGTTTTAATAAATACAACAAATAATAATTCAGAAAGTTCTACAGTTAGTGTAGTCAGAGGCGTAGCGAGAGGGGGGGGGGGGGATATTCCTTTAATTGCTTTAAATTAGGATATTCTAACGCCTCCATCCAATCAGAGACTGCTTGAAATTAAGATGTTCTAACGCCTCCATCCAATCAGAGACTGCTTGAAATTAGGATGTTCTAACGTCTCCGTCCAATCAGAGACTGCTTGAAATTATGATGTTCTAACGTCTCCGTCCAATCATAGAGACTGCTTGAAATTAGGATGTTCTAACGCCTCCGTCCAATCAGAGACTGCGTGAAATTAGGATATTCTAACGCCTCCATCCAAGCAGAGACTGCTTGAAATTAGGATGTTCTAACGCCTACGTCCAATCAGAATCAGAGACTGCTTGAAATTAAGATGTTCTAACGCCTCCATCCAATCAGAGACTGCTTGAAATTAGGATGCTCTAACGCCTCTGTCCAATCAGAGACTGCTTGAAATTAGGATGTTCTAACGTCTCTGTCCAATCAGAGACTGCTTTAAATTAGGATGTTCTAACGCCTCCGTCCAATCAGAGACTGCTTGAAATTAGGATATTCTAACGCCTCCATCCAAGCAGAGACTGCTTGAAATTAGGATGTTCTAACGCCTACGTCCAATCAGAATCAGAGACTGCTTGAAATTAGGATGTTCTAACGTCTCCGTCCAATCAGAGACTGCTTGAAATTAGGATGTTCTAACGCCTCCGCCCAATCAGAGACTGCTTGAAATTAGGATGTTCTAACGTCTCCGTCCAATCAGAGACTGCTTTAAATTAGGATGTTCTAACGCCTCCGTCCAATCAGAGACTGCTTGAAATTAGGATGTTCTAACGCCTACGTCCAATCAGAGAGGGCTTGAAATTAGGATGTTCTAACGTCTCCGTCCAATCAGAGACTGCTTGAAATTAAGATGTTCTAACGCCTCCATCCAATCAGAGACTGCTTGAAATTAGGATGTTCTAACGTCTCCGTCCAATCAGAGACTGCTTGAAATTAGGATGCTCTAACGCCTCCGTCCAGTCAGAGATTGCTTGAAATTAGGATGCTCTAACGCCTCCGTCCAATCAGAGACTGCTTGAATGAAATTAGGATGCTCTAACGCCTCTGCCCAATCAGAGACTGCTTGAAATTAGGATGTTCTAACGTCTCCGTCCAATCAGAGACTGCTTTAAATTAGGATGTTCTAACGCCTCCGTCAAATCAGAGACTGCTTGAAATTAAGATGTTCTAACGCCTCCATCCAAGCAGAGACTGCTTAAAATTAGGATGTTCTAACGTCTCCGTCCAATCATAGAGACTGCTTGAACGAAATTAGGATGCTCTAACGCCTCTGTCCAATCAGAGACTGCTTGAAATTAGGATGTTCTAACGTCTCCGTCCAATCAGAGACTGCTTTAAATTAGGATGTTCTAACGCCTCCGTCCAATTAGAGACTGCTTGAAATTAGGATGTTCTAACGCCTCCATCCAAGCAGAGACTGCTTGAAATTAGGATGCTCTAACGCCTCCGTCCAATCAGAGACTGCTTGAATGAAATTAGGATGCTCTAACGCCTCTGCCCAATCAGAGACTGCTTGAAATTAGGATGTTCTAACGTCTCCGTCCAATCAGAGACTGCTTTAAATTAGGATGTTCTAACGCCTCCGTCAAATCAGAGACTGCTTGAAATTAAGATGTTCTAACGCCTCCATCCAAGCAGAGACTGCTTAAAATTAGGATGTTCTAACGTCTCCGTCCAATCATAGAGACTGCTTGAACGAAATTAGGATGCTCTAACGCCTCTGTCCAATCAGAGACTGCTTGAAATTAGGATGTTCTAACGTCTCCGTCCAATCAGAGACTGCTTTAAATTAGGATGTTCTAACGCCTCCGTCCAATTAGAGACTGCTTGAAATTAGGATGTTCTAACGCCTCCATCCAAGCAGAGACTGCTTGAAATTAGGATGTTCTAACGTCTCCGTCCAATCAGAGACTGCTTTAAATTAGGATGTTCTAACGCCTCCGTCCAATCAGAGACTGCTTGAAATTAGGATGTTCTAATGCCTACGTCCAATCAGAATCAGAGACTGCTTGAAATTAGGATGTTCTAACGTCTCCGTCCAATCAGAGACTGCTTGAAATTAAGATGTTCTAACGCCTCCATCCAATCAGAGACTGCTTGAAATTAGGATGTTCTAACGTCTCCGTCCAATCATAGAGACTGCTTGAACGAAATTAGGATGCTCTAACGCCTCTGTCCAATCAGAGACTGCTTGAAATTAGGATGTTCTAACGTCTCCGTCCAATCAGAGACTGCTTTAAATTAGGATGTTCTAACGCCTCCGTCCAATCAGAGACTGCTTGAAATTAAGATGTTCTAACGCCTCCATCCAAGCAGAGACTGCTTAAAATTAGGATGTTCTAACGTCTCCGTCCAATCATAGAGACTGCTTGAACGAAATTAGGATGCTCTAACGCCTCTGTCCAATCAGAGACTGCTTGAAATTAGGATGTTCTAACGTCTCCGTCCAATCAGAGACTGCTTTAAATTAGGATGTTCTAACGCCTCCGTCCAATCAGAGACTGCTTGAAATTAGGATGTTCTAACGCCTCCATCCAAGCAGAGACTGCTTGAAATTAGGATGTTCTAACGCCTACGTCCAATCAGAGACTGCTTGAAATTAGGATGTTCTAACGTCTCCGTCCAATCAGAGACTGCTTGAAATTAAGATGTTCTAACGCCTCCATCCAATCAGAGACTGCTTGAAATTAGGATGTTCTAACGTCTCCGTCCAATCAGAGACTGCTTGAAATTAGGATGCTCTAACGCCTCCGTCCAGTCAGAGACTGCTTGAAATTAAGATGTTCTAACGCCTCCATCCAATCAGAGACTGCTTGAAATTAGGATGCTCTAACGCCTCTGTCCAATCAGAGACTGCTTGAAATTAGGATGTTCTAACGTCTCTGTCCAATCAGAGACTGCTTTAAATTAGGATGTTCTAACGCCTCCGTCCAATCAGAGACTGCTTGAAATTAGGATATTCTAACGCCTCCATCCAAGCAGAGACTGCTTGAAATTAGGATGTTCTAACGCCTACGTCCAATCAGAATCAGAGACTGCTTGAAATTAGGATGTTCTAACGTCTCCGTCCAATCAGAGACTGCTTGAAATTAGGATGTTCTAACGCCTCCGCCCAATCAGAGACTGCTTGAAATTAGGATGTTCTAACGTCTCCGTCCAATCAGAGACTGCTTTAAATTAGGATGTTCTAACGCCTCCGTCCAATCAGAGACTGCTTGAAATTAGGATGTTCTAACGCCTACGTCCAATCAGAGACTGCTTGAAATTAGGATGTTCTAACGTCTCCGTCCAATCAGAGACTGCTTGAAATTAAGATGTTCTAACGCCTCCATCCAATCAGAGACTGCTTGAAATTAGGATGTTCTAACGTCTCCGTCCAATCAGAGACTGCTTGAAATTAGGATGCTCTAACGCCTCCGTCCAGTCAGAGATTGCTTGAAATTAGGATGCTCTAACGCCTCCGTCCAATCAGAGACTGCTTGAATGAAATTAGGATGCTCTAACGCCTCTGCCCAATCAGAGACTGCTTGAAATTAGGATGTTCTAACGTCTCCGTCCAATCAGAGACTGCTTTAAATTAGGATGTTCTAACGCCTCCGTCAAATCAGAGACTGCTTGAAATTAAGATGTTCTAACGCCTCCATCCAAGCAGAGACTGCTTAAAATTAGGATGTTCTAACGTCTCCGTCCAATCATAGAGACTGCTTGAACGAAATTAGGATGCTCTAACGCCTCTGTCCAATCAGAGACTGCTTGAAATTAGGATGTTCTAACGTCTCCGTCCAATCAGAGACTGCTTTAAATTAGGATGTTCTAACGCCTCCGTCCAATTAGAGACTGCTTGAAATTAGGATGTTCTAACGCCTCCATCCAAGCAGAGACTGCTTGAAATTAGGATGTTCTAACGTCTCCGTCCAATCAGAGACTGCTTTAAATTAGGATGTTCTAACGCCTCCGTCCAATCAGAGACTGCTTGAAATTAGGATGTTCTAACGCCTACGTCCAATCAGAATCAGAGACTGCTTGAAATTAGGATGTTCTAACGTCTCCGTCCAATCAGAGACTGCTTGAAATTAAGATGTTCTAACGCCTCCATCCAATCAGAGACTGCTTGAAATTAGGATGTTCTAACGTCTCCGTCCAATCATAGAGACTGCTTGAACGAAATTAGGATGCTCTAACGCCTCTGTCCAATCAGAGACTGCTTGAAATTAGGATGTTCTAACGTCTCCGTCCAATCAGAGACTGCTTTAAATTAGGATGTTCTAACGCCTCCGTCCAATCAGAGACTGCTTGAAATTAAGATGTTCTAACGCCTCCATCCAAGCAGAGACTGCTTAAAATTAGGATGTTCTAACGTCTCCGTCCAATCATAGAGACTGCTTGAACGAAATTAGGATGCTCTAACGCCTCTGTCCAATCAGAGACTGCTTGAAATTAGGATGTTCTAACGTCTCCGTCCAATCAGAGACTGCTTTAAATTAGGATGTTCTAACGCCTCCGTCCAATCAGAGACTGCTTGAAATTAGGATGTTCTAACGCCTCCATCCAAGCAGAGACTGCTTGAAATTAGGATGTTCTAACGCCTACGTCCAATCAGAGACTGCTTGAAATTAGGATGTTCTAACGTCTCCGTCCAATCAGAGACTGCTTGAAATTAAGATGTTCTAACGCCTCCATCCAATCAGAGACTGCTTGAAATTAGGATGTTCTAACGTCTCCGTCCAATCAGAGACTGCTTGAAATTAGGATGCTCTAACGCCTCCGTCCAGTCAGAGATTGCTTGAAATTAGGATGCTCTAACGCCTCCGTCCAATCAGAGACTGCTTGAAATTAGGATGTTCTAACGTCTCCGTCCAATCAGAGACTGCTTGAAATTAGGATGTTTTAACGGCTCCGTCCAATCAGAGACTGCTTGAAATTAGGATGTTCTAACGTCTCCGTCCAACCAGAGACTGCTTGAAATTAGGATGCTCTAACGCCTCCGTCCAGTCAGAGATTGCTTGAAATTAGGATGCTCTAACGCCTCCGTCCAATCAGAATCAGAGACTGCTTGAAATTAGGATGTTCTAACGTCTCCGTCCAATCAGAGACTGCTTGAAATAAATTAAGATGTTCTAACGCCTCCATCCAATCAGAGACTGCTTGAAATTAGGATGTTCTAACGTCTCCATCCAATCATAGAGACTGCTTGAACGAAATTAGGATGCTCTAACGCCTCTGTCCAATCAGAGACTGCTTGAAATTAGGATGTTCTAACGTCTCCGTCCAATCAGAGACTGCTTTAAATTAGGATGTTCTAACGCCTTCGTCCAATCAGAGACTGCTTGAAATTAAGATGTTCTAACGCCTCCATCCAAGCAGAGACTGCTTAAAATTAGGATGTTCTAACGTCTCCGTCCAATCATAGAGACTGCTTGAACGGAATTAGGATGCTCTAACGCCTCTGTCCAATCAGAGACTGCTTGAAATTAGGATGTTCTAACGTCTCCGTCCAATCAGAGACTGCTTTAAATTAGGATGTTCTAACGCCTCCGTCCAATTAGAGACTGCTTGAAATTAGGATGTTCTAACGCCTCCATCCAAGCAGAGACTGCTTGAAATTAGGATGTTCTAACGTCTCCGTCCAATCAGAGACTGCTTTAAATTAGGATGTTCTAACGCCTCCGTCCAATCAGAGACTGCTTGAAATTAGGATGTTCTAACGCCTACGTCCAATCAGAATCAGAGACTGCTTGAAATTAGGATGTTCTAACGTCTCCGTCCAATCAGAGACTGCTTGAAATTAAGATGTTCTAACGCCTCCATCCAATCAGAGACTGCTTTAAATTAGGATGTTCTAACGCCTCCGTCCAATCAGAGACTGCTTGAAATTAAGATGTTCAAACGCCTCCATCCAAGCAGAGACTGCTTAAAATTAGGATGTTCTAACGTCTCCGTCCAATCATAGAGACTGCTTGAACGAAATTAGGATGCTCTAACGCCTCTGTCCAATCAGAGACTGCTTGAAATTAGGATGTTCTAACGTCTCCGTCCAATCAGAGACTGCTTTAAATTAGGATGTTCTAACGCCTCCGTCCAATTAGAGACTGCTTGAAATTAGGATGTTCTAACGCCTCCATCCAAGCAGAGACTGCTTAAAATTAGGATGTTCTAACGTCTCCGTCCAATCATAGAGACTGCTTGAACGAAATTAGGATGCTCTAACGCCTCTGTCCAATCAGAGACTGCTTGAAATTAGGATGTTCTAACGTCTCCGTCCAATCAGAGACTGCTTGAAATTAGGACGTTCTAACGCCTACGTCCAATCAGAATCAGAGACTGCTTGAAATTAGGATGTTCTAACGTCTCCGTCCAATCATAGAGACTGCTTGAACGAAATTAGGATGCTCTAACGCCTCTGTCCAATCAGAGACTGCTTGAAATTAGGATGCTCTAACGCCTCTGTCCAATCAGAGACTGCTTGAAATTAGGATGTTCTAACGTCTCCATCCAATCAGAGACTGCTTTAAATTAGGATGTTCTAACGCCTCCATCCAATTAGAGACTGCTTGAAATTAGGATGTTCTAACGCCTCCATCCAAGCAGAGACTGCTTGAAATTAGGATGTTCTAACGCCTCCGTCCAATCAGAGACTGCTTGAAATTAGGATGTTCTAACGCCTACGTCCAATCAGAATCAGAGACTGCTTGAAATTAGGATGTTCTAACGTCTCCGTCCAATCAGAGACTGCTTGAAATTAAGATGTTCTAACGCCTCTATCCAATCAGAGACTGCTTGAAATTAGGATGTTCTAACGTCTCCGTCCAATCATAGAGACTGCTTGAACGAAATTAGGATGCTCTAACGCCTCTGTCCAATCAGAGACTGCTTGAAATTAGGATGTTCTAACGTCTCCGTCCAATCAGAGACTGCTTTAAATTAGGATGTTCTAACGCCTCCGTCCAATCAGAGACTGCTTGAAATTAAGATGTTCTAACGCCTCCATCCAAGCAGAGACTGCTTAAAATTAGGATGTTCTAACGTCTCCGTCCAATCATAGAGACTGCTTGAACGAAATTAGGATGCTCTAACGCCTCTGTCCAATCAGAGACTGCTTGAAATTAGGATGTTCTAACGTCTCCGTCCAATCAGAGACTGCTTTAAATTAGGATGTTCTAACGCCTCCGTCCAATCAGAGACTGCTTGAAATTAGGATGTTCTAACGCCTCCATCCAAGCAGAGACTGCTTGAAATTAGGATGTTCTAACGCCTACGTCCAATCAGAGACTGCTTGAAATTAGGATGTTCTAACGTCTCCGTCCAATCAGAGACTGCTTGAAATTAAGATGTTCTAACGCCTCCATCCAATCAGAGACTGCTTGAAATTAGGATGTTCTAACGTCTCCGTCCAATCAGAGACTGCTTGAAATTAGGATGCTCTAACGCCTCCGTCCAGTCAGAGATTGCTTGAAATTAGGATGCTCTAACGCCTCCGTCCAATCAGAGACTGCTTGAAATTAGGATGTTCTAACGTCTCCGTCCAATCAGAGACTGCTTGAAATTAGGATGTTTTAACGGCTCCGTCCAATCAGAGACTGCTTGAAATTAGGATGTTCTAACGTCTCCGTCCAACCAGAGACTGCTTGAAATTAGGATGCTCTAACGCCTCCGTCCAGTCAGAGATTCCTTGAAATTAGGATGCTCTAACGCCTCCGTCCAATCAGAGACTGCTTGAAATTATGATGTTTTAACGTCTCCGTCCAATCAGAGACTGCTTGAATGAAATTAGGATGCTCTAACGCCTCTGTCCAATCTGAGACTGCTTGAAATTAGGATGTTATAACGTCTCCGTCCAATCAGAGACTGCTTTAAATTAGGATGTTCTAACGCCTCCGTCCAATCAGAGACTGCTTGAAATTAAGATGTTCTAACGCCTCCATCCAAGCAGAGACTGCTTAAAATTAGGATGTTCTAACGTCTCCGTCCAATCATAGAGACTGCTTGAACGAAATTAGGATGCTCTAACGCCTCTGTCCAATCAGAGACTGCTTGAAATTAGGATGTTCTAACGTCTCCGTCCAATCAGAGACTGCTTTAAATTAGGATGTTCTAACGCCTCCGTCCAATCAGAGACTGCTTGAAATTAGGATGTTCTAACGCCTCCATCCAAGCAGAGACTGCTTGAAATTAGGATGTTCTAACGCCTACGTCCAATCAGAGACTGCTTGAAATTAGGATGTTCTAACGTCTCCGTCCAATCAGAGACTGCTTGAAATTAAGATGTTCTAACGCCTCCATCCAATCAGAGACTGCTTGAAATTAGGATGTTCTAACGTCTCCGTCCAATCAGAGACTGCTTGAAATTAAGATGTTCTAACGCCTCCATCCAATCAGAGACTGCTTTAAATTAGGATGTTCTAACGCCTCCGTCCAATCAGAGACTGCTTGAAATTAGGATGTTCTAACGCCTACGTCCAATCAGAATCAGAGACTGCTTGAAATTAGGATGTTCTAACGTCTCCGTCCAATCATAGAGACTGCTTGAACGAAATTAGGATGCTCTAACGCCTCTGTCCAATCAGAGACTGCTTGAAATTAGGATGTTCTAACGTCTCCGTCCAATCAGAGACTGCTTTAAATTAGGATGTTCTAACGCCTCCGTCCAATTAGAGACTGCTTGAAATTAGGATGTTCTAACGCCTCCATCCAAGCAGAGACTGCTTGAAATTAGGATGTTCTAACGTCTCCGTCCAATCAGAGACTGCTTTAAATTAGGATGTTCTAACGCCTCCGTCCAATCAGAGACTGCTTGAAATTAGGATGTTCTAACGCCTACGTCCAATCAGAATCAGAGACTGCTTGAAATTAGGATGTTCTAACGTCTCCGTCCAATCATAGAGACTGCTTGAACGAAATTAGGATGCTCTAACGCCTCTGTCCAATCAGAGACTGCTTGAAATTAGGATGTTCTAACGTCTCCGTCCAATCAGAGACTGCTTTAAATTAGGATGTTCTAACGCCTCCGTCCAATTAGAGACTGCCTGAAATTAGGATGTTCTAACGCCTCCATCCAATCAGAGACTGCTTGAAATTAGGATGTTCTAACGTCTCCGTCCAATCAGAGACTGCTTGAAATTAAGATGTTCTAACGCCTCCATCCAATCAGAGACTGCTTGAAATTAGGATGTTCTAACGTCTCCGTCCAATCATAGAGACTGCTTGAACGAAATTAGGATGCTCTAACGCCTCTGTCCAATCAGAGACTGCTTGAAATTAGGATGTTCTAACGTCTCCGTCCAATCAGAGACTGCTTTAAATTAGGATGTTCTAACGCCTCCGTCCAATCAGAGACTGCTTGAAATTAAGATGTTCTAACGCCTCCATCCAAGCAGAGACTGCTTAAAATTAGGATGTTCTAACGTCTCCGTCCAATCATAGAGACTGCTTGAACGAAATTAGGATGCTCTAACGCCTCTGTCCAATCAGATACTGCTTGAAATTAGGATGTTCTAACGTCTCCGTCCAATCAGAGACTGCTTTAAATTAGGATGTTCTAACGCCTCCGTCCAATCAGAGACTGCTTGAAATTAGGATGTTCTAACGCCTCCATCCAAGCAGAGACTGCTTGAAATTAGGATGTTCTAACGCCTACGTCCAATCAGAGACTGTTTGAAATTAGGATGTTCTATCGTCTCCGTCCAATCAGAGACTGCTTGAAATTAAGATGTTCTAACGCCTCCATCCAATCAGAGACTGCTTGAAATTAGGATGTTCTAACGTCTCCGTCCAATCAGAGACTGCTTGAAATTAGGATGCTCTAACGCCTCCGTCCAGTCAGAGATTGCTTGAAATTAGGATGCTCTAACGCCTCCGTCCAATCAGAGACTGCTTGAAATTAGGATGTTCTAACGTCTCCGTCCAATCAGAGACTGCTTGAAATTAGGATGTTTTAACGGCTCCGTCCAATCAGAGACTGCTTGAAATTAGGATGTTCTAACGTCTCCGTCCAACCAGAGACTGCTTGAAATTAGGATGCTCTAACGCCTCCGTCCAGTCAGAGATTGCTTGAAATTAGGATGCTCTAACGCCTCCGTCCAATCAGAGACTGCTTGAAATTATGATGTTTTAACGTCTCCGTCCAATCAGAGACTGCTTGAATGAAATTAGGATGCTCTAACGCCTCTGCCCAATCAGAGACTGCTTGAAATTAGGATGTTCTAACGTCTCCGTCCAATCAGAGACTGCTTGAAATTAGGATGTTTTAACGGCTCCGTCCAATCAGAGACTGCTTGAAATTAGGATGTTCTAACGTCTCCGTCCAACCAGAGACTGCTTGAAATTAGGATGTTCTAACGTCTATATATATAATATATATATGTATATATAGGACCTAAGTTCGCATTCGCATTGACCTACAGTTAGTTCATCAAAGTCAGGCCTTGCAGGATCTAAATATGGTAAATCGTTTACTATTAAGAGTAAAAAAGGTAGCCCTACTTTACAAGACCAATAATTACTCGTTTCTTATATTTGAGGGACAGATTGTCGGATAGTCAGAAAGACAGACAAACAGACATTAAGTCTAACTATATTTCATTAAAAGTAAAAACTGACCTCAGAAATAAAATCAGCCACGAGGAAAACCCCAATACCAAGAATCTTAGCATGGTTTTGTGCTTTATTGTTACTAGATAACAGAGTGTTTTTTTATTTAATTTAATAATTTTTTAATAATATGCAATAATGTATGCAATAATATGCAAATAATATTGCAACTATTTTTTCATACCAAATAAACATAAACTGCTTCCCTTTTTTCCCTTCCTATTTTTAATATTTTTTGATGAAATTTAGACATAGTAATCACAAGCCTGAATTAAAAAATTCTCATCCTAACTCAATTTATTGGCTTCGATATGTGAAAAATGCTAACTTTAAAAAAAATGAAAATAATTAATTAATTTGCTAATAAAATTGGAAATAATCAAACTGTATCCTAATTATACAGTATATTCGAAATAGCTAGTTATATAAACTAATGTATGTTCGAAGAGTAGCGTTTTTAGTGATATAATATTTGTTGCTACAACTAAATAGCACTAAATTACAATAACTACTGTATATTACAAAAAAAAATTTTTTATCCACCTATCCACCATCGCATCGCTTGTCCCAACCATGTACCAAAAATCATTCAATTTCGATAAAAAAAAGCCTTGCCTTATCACTTACAATGTCTTTAGACATTGCCCTGGGTGAACATTAGCCACGCACGCGAGTGCGTGACTGGTTACCATTGATTTTCAATCAAATCATAATACGTGATAGTTCATAACAATTATAAATTATTCAATAAAGTTATCCTGAACATTTTGGTCCTCTGTATCAGACAGAAGGGCATTCTTAATGTCTCTTTGTTTAATCATGTTGTCCATAAAACAACCAATTAAATACAAGGCAATGGCAATAACAATAATTCCAGCAGCCAAATAAAATACGAAAACAGGAGAATAGGTGAGAGTAGCTGGATAAATATAATCGAATGAAACCTGAGATGTTAACATTATAGAATATTCGCAAAATGCTATTGTAGCGAATAAAGCCCCCTGATTAGTTGAATCTACCATGGAAGACATAGCCGAACGCATCAAGGGTGTGGTTATAGCCTTCAATATCTGCATACATGCTGCAACATACAGGTAAACACCAGTAGGGGAAAAGGCAATCATGAGCACGCCAGACTGCTGGGAAACCATACCGATTAATGCGATGATATACTCTTTTAAACACTTCTGTAGTAAACCTACTGCGAATAGACTGACTATATAAGAAGATGATGTTATCGTTGATAGAATTCCAGCATGAAAGGAATCAAAACAAAAGGGGGATTTCATAGCATACAGAATAAATGGAGTGTCGACTCCCGTTTCCATTCCTGCAAGTACTACAATACAACCCAAATACATCCATAAACAAATGTTCTTTTTATTGTCTTCTGTCATTAGAACTTTAATCATTTTCCATAGTTGACGCAACAGTTTATTTGGTCTTTCCCTTAAAAGATCATGAACTACAGTCTCTTCAATGCACATAGATACATAAGCAAACGCTGTTATGTTCACAATAATTATCATAATTAATGGAGGTAGAAAACCAAATTGCTCAATGAGATATCCGCTTAGCATCGGCCCTGCAGCGAAACCAATTCCGAAGACACCAGAGACTATGACAATTCGGAGAGATCTTTGCTGACCTGGTTCCGTCACGTCAGCAATATAACTATACGCAGTAGATATAATACATCCAGTGGAGCCCGTCAGACCTCCGCAAAAGCTACTAATCAACAGCACATAGAGTGGCAGATTGTATATGACTACTAAAATATATATTATTGTTCCAATGGCACCTCCTATGAAAGGTAAACGTAGGACAAACTTTCTTCCATACAAATCACTTAGACTTCCCATCCATGTACCTATTATAGTTGATGGAAGAAAATGCGAGATCGATTGGTATATCCCGAATATGCTAGTTTGAGATTGTACTTCTTGCTCGATATGGTATTCAAGTGATGATGTATTTACATCGCATACTGTACTTCCGGAAGCGTTGTAGCTAAAGTTGGGAACAGTTCCGTACGTCCCCCCATTTTGCGAGATTTTTTTACTATACCATAACACCATGTTTCTTGAGCGTCGCTAATTAAATATTCTAGAACATTCTAAAAAAAGCAGAGAAAATGTGTTCCATTATCAATCGCCGTCATTTGTACAGCGTGTACAGCGTACATCGACAATTAACTGGTTACAGGGAGTTAATCTTCTTCCAAAAAAAAAGATATGCACTGTGCATCACACTGACATGCATTTTAATGAAAAAACTAAGGGAATTGGAAGATTTAGATGCAAAAAAGGAGAATGTAGAGATAACGAAATTTCAATAACAAAGGGAACATGGTTTGAGGGAGTGAAACTGGCGCCTGAAAAACTACTTAATATAATATACTCATACTCTGTCAATGACTCTTACGACTACTGTCGCCGTGAAGCAATAGATATAAATTCAGAGAACCGTATAAAGTTATTTTTATAAAAAATCAACTATTTGTATGTAATAAACAAATGCAATAGTACAATATAAAAAATCTATTCCATAACATTAAATGACAATACACGGGTAATTCAAGTCATTTTAAAAATGGGGGGACGTACGGAACTCTAGCCCTAAAGTTACGTTCCTTCGCAAAAGTTTGGTACTGAAAGGTTTTATCAATGGGTCGTTGGAGACTTATGGCAACGCACACTGCAAACACAACGGGTTCTACTGTTATCCAACGAGTTTTAGCTTTCGACAAAGTGATTTCAGTTCCCCTTTTTGGTAGAGACATTTTTTTTAATTAAATTAAACAGACAGGCTCTTATTTAATTGCAAATTTTATATATTTCGATCAAATCTTTACCATCTTTCAAAATAACCTATTCGCCTGCGCCAATGTGATTAAATGAGAAAGAAAAGTAAGAACAAACAATTTCTGTACAAGTAGGAGCAAATTAATTTTGCACAGTATGTTTCATTTGATGTTATTAGATAAAGTTATGTAAAGGCTGGCCTTGCTAATAATACAGTAGATATATAGGCCTAATATAGATATTAATATAAATATTAGTAAAATATGTGACTCTATCAAAGCTTTATATCTCTTTGCTATTAGTTCATAGGTCATGAAATGATAATATATATACAACAACTGGATGTCAGTTTAGATTATTTACTTACTCACCATCAGGGTTGCACTGTAGACGTATCAGTAGGCCTACATACTTTGTCAGTTATTTAATTTATTTCACTTTCGCTAAACTTACTCCTCTAATAACACCTAAAATGTTATTATTGAAATTGAAAAATTTTATTTCCATCATATGGTAAAATTTGTTATAGATGAAAAAACAAACCAAAACATTTGTTAATTAAAATCTGAATTAAAAACGGTTTAGAAACATAAAAGCATAGAAACATAAGTGATAAACAACCGCGACCTCTATACTAACAGCAGAACTGTTGAACAGACCAATACCCGTTAATATCCTTCTGCCAACCTAATAAGTTCTCGTCTAACCAATAAGACACAAAGACTGCTCTACTGTTAAGTAAAGGGGATCAGGAGCGTGCTATTACTAAATTGTAAGGGTTGCTAAATACAAAACCGCTACTTACCGTTAGATGGCGCTAATCTGCCGTCCACTAATATATTTTACTAATTTTACACTACTCCTGCAAAATCGCTTGTTCCTTTCTCTACCGATCGCTCGATAGAGAGCTAACTGTTCGAATCTATGAGCCACGCGGGAATAACCAAACAATAAACCCGAGTCGGCTCCCTAAGCTTACTTAAGACGAGTGCGAGAGGCCTTGCACTCAGAGTATTCTTACGCCTAATTTTATCACTATTAAAGCACGCTATTACCTACGTCTTTCTAATCGCGAATACTGGAGGTTCCCTAACGTAATGTGTGAATGCGAGAATATTTAAAATATCAAAATGGTACAGTATCTGTTTCTACGTGGATAATACCACTCCGGGTCTAAAACTGCCCGCGACTGGCTTTAGGCCAGCAAAATTACTAGCGTATCGTGCGTACCGAATAGTGCGTTCTAGCTGATTGTCCGCTAATGCAAATAACCGCTCAGCGTGAATAGTTTACAGTACACTAATTATTACCTTAGCTACTCTCCGCTATGCTGCGTACTAATTCTTAATTTTTTACTAATTAATTACAGTCACAAATATTTAACAGCGTACTAATTACTAAGAGTTCCAGAATACGTAATTCTAATTTATCACGCAACAGGTTTCGCTAGTAATAGCCTAATTTGCCGTATTACTTTGACCTAATCAATAACTAATTATTGTAACTAAGAAATAGAAATCAATCAAAGGAAAAGAGCGCCTATCTAAGCATTCGTAATCTTAGGCACACTTCAATAACACACCAATCAGCGTTAGAAATCACAGTTTACAATTGTGCAATTCACTACTCGTACTCCACACTCAACGTTGTAATACGCGCAGGCCTCTCCCGGGTACATCTAGGATTCCTAACTAACCCAATTCCTGCCCCCTAATACTAAATAGAGACAAAACCTGGATCATCAGCCCCCTAATTTGCTGTACCGGCGATCGGTCTGCGTGCCGCAGTGCAAGTTACCCGCCCGCAACGGTGACCCTAGCCAGCGTTGCCCGCTTTGAATCCTCCGCTCTCTCCTAGTCGCCCAACCCCCCGATGCGCCCACCGCCCACTGGCACCTTAGCCCTCCATTACGCTAATAGCTACCGTAGCGGCGCATGCAAATCACAAAGTCTGACAGTTTCAGGAATCCCTTGGGATTATTGCGCAGAAAAGAATCACATAGAACCATCAATCAAAGGTAGAAATCATAGTTCGATTGTAATTTGCAGTAATCGAAGGAATTATTGAGAAACACAAGCAAAGTAATCGCACTAGCAAATCATTCCAAGAAATTAATCAAAATTAGCAAATTGCAGAAAAATACAAAATTAGAGACAGCTCAGCAAGTAAATTGTAACAGGGGTGTATCATGTGACAGATTGATGATGAGCTCTACCGGCACACCGCCAATTTATAGGTGATCCGGATGGGATGATGCAATAGGGTGACTCAATCGCTTTCTTATTGGCTCTCCAGTCCGTGCTAGCACTAGACCAACCTGGAAGCAGCTAGTCCAATAAGGAGGCCGGATTGTAGCCCTATTTGCTCCCTTTCCTCGAATTATTACCATATATGGTAATGGTTCACGTCTCTGGCTGCTGAATGGCCAGGACGGCGTCCCTATATGCTAGCCCTACTAAAGCTAATATCAGCAAGCACGGAATCCAGGGTCCGAATAAACTTACCCTGGAACTATCTACATATAACCTAATACAAAATTACGTAGGTAGAGCTACATACTATACAAAATGAATGGATGCAAAATATATGGGCGTTTTAACTTCCTTACCTAAATACCACTGCGTTATTATGCCTTATCTAAAATATCATGCTGCACAACGGACTAATATTACATACAGTATAACGGACTAATATTGCATACTGCATAATGGACTAATATTGCATACTGCATAATGGACTAATATTGCATACTGCATAATGGACTAATATTGTGGATACAGCGCCATATACCGTAACACCGCTCCAAGGGAAATCATATGATGTTTCCCTCCAATTGTAGAAGAGTATAAGGTGATGTATACAAAACAAATAAATTTCTTCCAACCAATCTAAATAACATAATAATTCTACTATTTACAAATATTGCCATAGATATTGCATAATGAATTACATACAAATTAAATTCACAAAATATTATCTCTCTCACTGTTTAACGATTATTACATACAAATTAAATTTACAAAATATTGTTTCTCGTTCATTCTTACTACATAATGATTACTACATACAAAATCAAATATAAATTTTGCTAGGGCAAGTGAAAGGAGTAAGCCAAACCCGCAGGTTTGTCTCCCCAATCACTTCCTTCGCCTCTTTCATAATATAAATTCAAATAACTCAACTAGTGTATATGAGTCTAGTCGAAGATTTTCAAAAGCTACAATATACATCAGAGCGACGATGATGTATATATCTAGAGTCTGTCGCCCTGTGCCATAATGTATTATCGACCCGCTCCTGGGTTCTTTGGGCTCGCTCCTCTCTTTCGCCCTCTTCCCAGATACACTAATCTACCTCTAGTTGACTCCGTTGACGGCGTCCGTGAGGCGTCACTCCCCGGAACCGACGACGACGTTCCCTGAGCCCCGACAGATTCTCGGCTCGAACTTCTCCCTCGGCCTCGTCCCAATTGTCGCGCTCCCGTGGTCGCTTCCGCCAACTCTTCCTTATGCAGTTGCACTCGCGCTTTTTCAGACGCCCCCTGCGCCTTGCGCTGCAACCTTTGCGCTTCTATAATAGACGCTTTCGTCCTTCTGGGCTCCTCCCTGAGGCGCACCCACGAGGCGGACGTGTTTCCACCACCCCTGGGGCCAGTGGGCCTTACACCCGCTATGGGGCCCCGTTCATGGGGACTCCGGCAATCAGCTCGCTCAACCACGGCTGTACCATACGCCACATTTCTCTGACACGCAAGGAATCAGTGATTCGGCGATGGGCTCTTCCCGCTTCACTCGCCGTTACTACGGGAATCCTCGTTAGTTTCTTTTCCTCCGCTTAGTAATATGCTTAAATTGGGCGGGTAGTCCCGTCCGAGCTGAGGTCCATGTTTGAAAGGCTTCATATATTGAGGGTTGTATCACCAACAACCTACAATTATTAGCGAAAGCATCACCGCTCGCAAGCACTATAGCATATACAAAAGGCCCTCAGACTGGGAAAGAAAGGCAATCGCGAGAATTATTCACGCTCAGGCCAAACTAACCTCAAAACCGAGGAGAGTGTTCCTAATGCATAACTATTAACCTGCCATTCTTAGAGCATAGCGTATCGGTCGAGACCAAAACACTAACTCAAGCCTCGAGAGCAAAGCAAAATTACTGAGGTGGTAACCTACAGCATCTGCAAAGCGCTCGAGATGGATATTCGCAGACCCTCAGCCGGGCGTGGTCGTGGGACAGCCCACAACCGCAATGTGCGTTCGAGATGTCAATGCTCAATGTGTCCTGCAATTCACATTACTTCACGCAGCTAGCTGCGCTCTTCATCGACAGGTGAGTTGAGTGATCCACCACACAAAGTTTTTAAATGCTCTTTAATTTCGTGTTTAGCATATAAGCAACAGCAAACCCATTAAAAATGGGTATGGGAAGCGGCCTCTGTCAAGCGTATAAAAAACGCATGAAGGGACCTTTGAACAAGGGAACTCTCGTTTAAAGCCACAACGAGCTACCCCCAATGGGCCATACGAAAGATACGCAAATACCAATCGTACGGATCTTCCCATTCTAGGTACTTCCGACCCTCATCATGTTCAGCATTACCCTACCACAGAGTGTGCTGAGGTTTACGCG